>DWNE01009864.1:0-10650 GCA_018249875.1 Cecropterus toxeus
TGCAGGTGAAGCCACACAAAAAAAAAAAAAAATTCATTTATTTATTTTCAGTTATAAAATATGACAGAGTTGTCATTTAATACTTACCTGTGGTGTTCAAGGCCAAGCAACCACTTCAAGTTTTCTAAAAACACATCCATCTTAGACTTCCATGCATCAATTGCACCAGTGATTATAGAACTACCAGACGGAGGTCTCTCAAACATAATTAATTCCCTTTTATCCACCCAATATGGATCCTAAAATCAATGTCACATCTTTTAAAGGAAGTAAAGTATTTCAGGGAATGTACCCAAACCATGTACCCATTTTAGAGGGGAGGGGTTTCTTCAAAATGCCACACTTGGTTACAGGGACAGAGTGGGGGTTAGGTTTTTAGAACATAGTCAATATCCCTAAAGGAGATCTTGTGGTTTTTAGCAAAAAATAATTGAAAACTGTGTTTATGACTTATTTCTTAAAAACCACAGAGACGGTCGGACAGTACAGACGGTCACAAAGTGTAGGGTGGTTAAAACTTGTCAAAAATGGGTTTCGTGGATTGAGTATGTTCCCTTAACCAAAAAGAGACCTAGCTAAAATGGGCTCTTTCTCTGGACTAGCGGAATATGTTCAACACAATATGTCATCTATTATCTATATAATAATGTAATAGATTACAATACAATACTTACATTATATGTTACCGATACTATATTACTATGTAGACATTACTTTCAGCTACTTCAAGTAATTATGACGAATATTAATATGGTTCGTACTGTTATCTACAATTTATATTACATGACATGTTGCATATCAATATTACTATAAATAATAGAGCCACATTATATAAAAGTATAACATTGTTGACATTATCAATAATTAACATCATATTGTGTAACATTAATTGAAGTTATTAATTTTTAACAAACAGAGAAGAACTTTAGAGTGAAATATACAAAACGAAACAAATTCATATAAATAAGGCATGTTTTGTTTAATACTAGGAAAAACTTTTAAGTACTTTCATGGAATTTGGAAGTTATGGAAGTTATTTGTTAGTTTTAAAAGCAATCAACTTAATTGTATAATAATCTTACCAAAGCCTTGATATGTCGTACAACACCAGAATTAGTAACAGACAACGTTAGCTTTTCCACGGGCAAGTTTTCAGGGTTCTGAAAACGTAAATATGAAAATATTGTCGCGTAGCACTTTTGCCAGGCACATTACGAATTCTTACATATTTGAAATGTTATGTTAGATACTCACATGAAATTCGACATGCTGACTACTCATTTTATGTACAACCAAATAATATACAAAAAATAAGACAATACTTAATTAAAACAAAAGTTATAAGTAGATTCACGCCTGTATTAAAATCTGCAAGCAGACAGAAACCCAGACGCAATATGTCATTCAAAATGTCACTAATGTCAGCATGAATATTGTCAACATGTCGAGCTTGTCACACGAATGAATGAAATGAAATGAATATTGAATAGACAGAGCAACAACTTAGAATAAAACATTTTTTAAATTATATTCTTTAATAAGCAAATAAATATTCAATAATTATTTGCAATGTACAAAACATAAATATAGGTAACTTTTGTTGATGCAAAACCCACAGAATAGATATTTTATGTATAAAATAATATTGACATTATTAACTTATGTTTTTAAATTTTGATCATCCAGACATCCAGTGGCATAATGTTGTGAAGTTGAAAATCAGTTAACATTTTGAAAATAAATCTAAAAACTCTCTTTAATTCTCTCAGTCTCTCTTATTTCTCACCATTCAATCATACAAACAGAATGAAGAAAGCAGGTTCAGATCCAAAAGTTAAGAAAACTCTTGTTAGAAATTGCGAACGGAAAACACAGCGAGAACGAGTAATCTATGATGTAGATGCATCTTCTTCGAAGACAACTCAAAGCACGAAAGAAAATCAACTGGAACACCCAACACTGTGTTCGAGTGAAGCGTTAGCAAAGTATTTGGCGGATGCCAAAAAGTCCTTGCCTTCCGTAACATCAGAAGAATTAAATATTGACAAAGGACAACTTACTGCAAAAGTATGATGATTGGTAAACTTATGTACAAGAATAGGGAGAAAGAGAGGGTAGTCTAGCTCTTTTACCCCAGAGGTCCTGGTTAGAATTCATATTATTATTTGAAAATCTATTATTGGACGTACGGTAACCAATATTTAGTATATTGGTGCCAATATAATGCATTTTTGCCATAAACTTAATTTGCAGAAATGAACCTAATGTCTGCTAATCAGAAGCAAATCAAACCAGCAAAATTTGATAGTACAAGTATAAATTTAATCTGCGTTGACATCGCCAATATACTTTGTTCTTATATTTACAGCATTACGCTATGGTTTGTTTTGATCTGAAGGTTATGGTAAAACAAATGAACAAGTGATATTCAAACTACTTTTTAAAATTAGGTGAAGAATCTGACCTTATAGAACATTGACTTAGAATTGGTTTGCAAAATTTGCAACAGCCATTGATGCAAAGAACTACTTACTATTAGTTGGACTGTGTTATTGTTTATTTAATTTTATTAAAAATACAGATGTTTAGTCTAAATATAAATAAATGTATTGTTATAGAACAGGTAGGTATCCGATATTGATGTGACTTATCCATATTCATATCAATTTATACATGTTAAAGAAATAAAGTTCTATCTGTACATGATATATATTTAAGAAATATTTTGTGAGGTGATAGAATTATTATAGTTCGACCGGGGAGGTACCACTGCCGCACTACTTTATTGTCAGAACATATTATTTCTAGTGTTAAACAGTTCTTGCATTTCAGTGAAAGGATGTGGTTGCTGGCTCACTCTCATATGAGGCAACTATTTTAGTCCTTGGAAGTGTCAACTATTAATCTAAACAAATTTATGTGTGCTTTGCAGATGACGAAAAAGTTAAACTTCCATTTCAATGACAGGATCTTCAGAAACTTAGTAGAATTGAATGCTGATACAGCTAGCTTGAAAAACAAAAAAGAGAAGAAAGCTGTCAGACCAAGCAGCGTAAAGAAGGATCTAGAACCAAAAATAGAAGATTTCTTTGATGATGAGGACGAAATTGATATATGTCCAAATATACCTGTAATGAAGCATAAATTTAAACCAATTCAACCACTTGAAAATGGGGAATTACACAGAATTGTTGCATCGTTTGAATGTTTATGACAAAATAAAATATTAGATTCTATAAATTGTTGTTTTAGTATATAAATATAGATGGAGTAATTTTAATTTATGATTATGGTATTGAATTAAAATATAGAGATTCACATAAGTTTATTATAGACTAGAGTATTCCTGCAGTTTGGTCACATTCACCATGATAATGAGCAAGCCATGTGTTAAATCAGGTAATAAACTATTCTGTGACCCAAATTTCAGTGAAATCCGACCAGTATTTTTTTGTGAAAGAGTAACAAAAACACATCCTCAATCTTTTACATTATAATATTAGTAAGATAGGCATACACACATACTAGTATTATTACGTCTTTGTTATCAATTAAATTGCTATCTAACATGTCTAAGACAAGCCTAAGTATATTATAGTTTGAATACATGGAATTACAGAAATAACTTTCTAGAAGTCCAATAGTGTAACAATTACATCCGCATTACATAATGCAATTCTGTTATTATGAAGTATTTAAAAATACAAGAGCCAATCGGGGTATTCACCCTGATCGGAGTATTTATTGCGGTAAATACCCCGATTTTAATTTATTATTTAGTAGACGTTTGAAAAAGTTATAAAATCCCGCCAGGACATAAATACTTCATTTTTTACAAGATGTTACCAGTTTATCATTATTTAACGTTAAATTTAACTTTATTATTATTTAACGTTGAACGAACGAATATTTTTTATAATAGTAATTGTATTTTACATTTATGTACATTAAACTAAAATATAACAAGTTTATGAAATACCAAAAATAAAACAATGATATTTACAATATTTTTAAATTTGAGTATGGCAATATATTTTCTCTATCGTTCAGAAATTACTGTTTCTACTCTAATTTTATAACAATAGGTTTTATCGAAGTTTTGATTGAGTCATAAGTTTATAATTACGTAATAATTGTTTCTATAAAATCGTATAAATACGTAACGTATTCCTTATTTACAATTAGTTTCATTCGGAACACGCGTTGACTCGCTTGTTCTGAAGGAAAGGGATGCTGATAGGCGCGTCTCTTCTATCACCTGCAGTTTGCCAATAATTTTGTTTCATTCAGCTGATTTAAATTCAGTCAATTTCCTACATTTGTTCGAAGTGGTTGTGGCTTCGGTTTTGAGTGGCGTAAATCCTGAACAAAATCTATTTTCCTTTTATTAATAAAAGAATATCGCAATGGCCGAAACGGAAATGATATCTAATTGTGAGAATAATGATCAATTTTTTGAAGGTGTCGAAAAGTTAATTGAAATTTGGTTTACGCCGGCTAAACACGCAGACTTGAGAAAAATTACTCGGTAAGTACATGCACTTTTCGTACCCTTTTAACCAGAAGTACCTGCCAGTTCCTGAATTTTATATTATACAATTTTACAATTTAATGTTATTATAGGTTACCGGCAATTTTCAATTACTCAGCAAACTTAACGCTATTAGATCGATTTTTATTTGCTATCTCTTTAAACCATTCGTTTTCTGGCAACCGTTTTTATTTTCCTGTCTATTAGACAGTTTTGGTGCTATTTATAAGTGATTCATGCGGTTAGTGGTTGTTGTGGAATGTTCTAGAATCAGCTGATCGGTGATGGTGCCGGTTGTCCGCCAGTCGCGCTTGGCTTAGTCGCATGGGGCTACCATCAGTATGCACAGAAAATAGCGCGCGATTTGTATTTTTAAAAAGTACTGTATCTTAGACTTCGATAAATAGTCACGATTTTTAATCCTTTTTTATGTATAAATGTTTTTTAGTTTTTTTTTTTTATGATACAGGAAACTAGGGAATTAAATTATTCAAATTCGAAGATTCAACAAATTCATTTATAAAGAAATAAATTTAAAAATATCAGTAAAATGTGCCAATAAAATAATAGCAAGTTTTACATTCACAGTTATAAATTACTTGAAAAAGTAGCTCAGGACATGTTAAAATTTTCTTGTCAAATTAATGTGGTTTGACCACACATCATGGGCTGAAAACCAGTTTGAAGTCAATTAAAGTGCACACTGACTTTCAGAACTTGTTCTACCCAAAAAACTCAAAACCCATTTTATGAGACAGCACTAACATGATTAAGTGATGATTAAAATTTTGCACCCTGAATAAAGTTTCTGTAAAAATCTACATAAGCTATTTGACTGGCTACTAAATTAATAACATTATAAAATATTGATTTAATAAAATTTAGAGATGCTAGAATGCTGAAAATTAGGATTGTAGATTTTTTGTCAAGATTTAAAAAGTTGGTCTGTTTTTTTGTTGCAATCTTAATAAAAACCAAGAACCATTTATGGTTTTGTACTAATAGGACTACCATTAGTACAAAAAAATATCAAAATTGGATAAGCCATATAAAGATAGCCTTAAATAAAAAAAATATATATTGTTATTAGTTTATGTTACATTGATAAACATTTCCTGAACATTTTAATTGTTACACAAAAGCGTAGAAGGTATTGTACCTAAAAGAATAAAATACAGTTTCTTTTGATCACAGATCAGTTACTTTAGTCTGTGATTACAATATATATTTGACCCACATTTACCATGATTGAAACTTAATTACATTTGTAAAACATATATACTAACATATATTTATATTGTAAGAGGCGATAAAGGTTTTCTACTGTAACACCAAAGGTATTCTGCTATAACTGTGATTGCTATATGTACTTGCAAGTCAGTTTTATAAAAACTATTAAAACAGGTTGATTGTAACTGAAAATGTTACATAATCATAAGTTCTTAAGTACATTTCCATTAAATATTCATGTGCAGATTAGCACTTATTATTAACTATTAGTACTTAGGCTATTAAGTATTATTGCAACTGCTTAATTTCATCAGAAATTGTTTTGAAAATCAATAAAAATCCCTCCTTACAATAAATAGCATCACAATCTCATAGTAAATATACTTTATATCCTATACATTTTTTCCTTTATATCTGTATGACCTATAAAAGTGTACATACAACAAACATAGCTAATTATTTATTCACAAATTGCAGTAGGTAATGAGTTATATAAGGGCAAGTAAATGTTGATAAAGTGGAGAAAACATGTCAATTAGTTACGAGTTAAGAAAATATATTAATATTTTTTCCTAGACATACATAAAGAGCAAATGCATTAATATAGTAACTAAGTTCATTCTAAAATTTGTATTGTATGAATGTATGTAACCCACAACATAACAATCAGTGATTGAAAATGGGCTCTCATTGGGTTCAGGGTTTGAATTCAAGTATAGTAGCTTTGATTTTTCAGAGTTATGTTTAAACTAGTAATTAATTAGCTCAAGCTTACACGTTAAAGCACTATTTACATCTAAATATTGTTTGCTATAGATGCGTACCGTGGCATATAATAATCTTCTCACATATTACAATTTAAGTGAACCTGTATTTATTTATATTTACCTATTATAAGCAGGCTGTGCTACGCCTACCAAGAGGTTTAAGTGCTAAGTTAACATTTTAGTGCTAAGTTTCCTTAAGTATTCAATCATAGATTGTGTTAGTGCAAAGGAGATGAAATATATTTCTTTTTAAATGTGCGTTATATAATATTGTATGTCTGATTATATCATTTTTATATAAAATTATATAATATGATGACATTGTAAAGCTGAAGAGTTTGTTTGTTTGGTTGAACGTGCTATTCTCAAAAACTACTTATCAAACAAAAAATATTTTTGTGTTGAATAGTCCATTTATTGAGGAAGGCTATATAAAATTCCTGGTAGCAGGTAAAACCACGTGCCACAGCTAGTGCCTGCCTGATCATTTAATTTCTTTATATGTACTCCTATATCTTGTACTCTGGGTGTAAAGTTGAATGCAATAAGAGGACATGAAATGATGGGGCAATGATGAAAGACCAGTTGTTCATTTTTGGTTTTATTCAATATTTATTATTGTCTCCATTTTCTGTTTATTGTATAATTAATTCAGCGTTTCTTTTTCAGGCAACAATGGGAAAACGTGCTGAAAATCGTCCGTTGCGAGATCATTTCTTTCACCCAGAGCGAGCAAGTCGACGCCTATGTACTGAGGTAAGAAGTTTATATTAGCATTAAAATTTCAAGATTAGGGACTTAAATCTTTAACGTCGAAATCATGAACATTTATTTATGTATATAATGCTATATATACCAAAGAAAAATGTTACAATAATTACAATTATATCATTATTAGGTGAGAATAAAAGTGATTTAATTCGGAAATTGTATCTTTTGCGGGAAATAACAACAGCGCGCAGGGTACTAAAGGGTCGTAACATTATCTTTGAATTTTTCTAGCACAAAATAGTTGACCAATGGTTCTTTAACTTTTTTATGCCGTGGCTCCGTTATGATTGTGTCTAAACTTTTGTGACCCACTAAGATTTGTGGAGGGTAAAACAGACAATATCCAGTAAACTTAGATGTATCAATGTGAGTAAAACTGGCAAAGTCAATTTGGACACGTGGGATTTCGTATGTAAAATTAAGAGTGAGACCTTCTTGCTCAAAATTTTTTATAAACATGTTTTTAAGGCTGTATACAAATACAAATGCTACGACCCGGTATATTATTTTCGTGACCTGGTACCGGGTCGCGACCCTTCATTTGAAAAACGCTGCGCCAAACGATATATACTTGAAACTATTAATAACCTAAATTATTAGTTTCGGTATTTAATTTGCCGATTTGCCGAAACTGAAATCTTACGTTCATTTTTACCGTGCGATATGTACATTTTGACACGTACGTACCTTTTATTATTATATCGTTAAATAAACGTTATTGTTTCTACCGTAGTACAATACCTCGCTTAAAACATTGTTATAAGTATATCATTTCATATTGATTTCTTGTGTATCTTAATCTGGCTGATCGTTTATTTAATTTTTCGCGTTATCTGAACATACCTACTATACGGTCGTATTATCACTTGTGCCACTTACCATAATACGCATTTTATTTCCTGCAGTGGTCTATCTTTACAATTGCAATCATAATACATAATATATGTATTATAATATATAGATAACATATAATATAACATACAAGTAATATTTTAATCGATATTTGCCAATTCAAGAGAAGCGCGGTATTTACGAACAAAATAACTATTAAATCGAGTATTTTAGTGTTGTATTAGGTATGATAAATCTGTCTAGGTTCTTGTAAGAGATGTTGAACCATCGGGATGATGTGGAACTTAAATGCACATAAACATTGATTGTATTTCTTCTATATTTTTTCTATGAAGTGGTTATTGCCGCCATGGACATCTAATAAATCCGCATAGATCGGGGATCCTAGCTCAACTCAATTATAGATGTGTTGCCACTCCTGAGGACTTGATCGTCGCCTCGTATATAATCAGGTGGCATTCTCATCTTGACAACTGAAATGCTCGAACTGCTTTATGTTATGAGAAATTATAAATAGAGGTCACGGTGATACCTCCCAGGTTGACCCTACTAGTTCTACCAACTTTCAAAATTCTCCGTTATCTTAAAAATGTGAACTTAGGCAAAACTGTAGTGCATGCTTCATCTGAGCTGACTTCCACTCAGTGGAAAACGAGAGACCAAAGATAAATTAAAAGAAGTAAAGTACCAAAATGCTTAAATCCGCATATATTGGTTTTGGCTGAATTATGGCATTCAAAGAGATTGACTAAAAACGTATGATTTTAAACGAAACGAAATATTTAAGAATTTTAATCTAATCTAAGAATTGTATTTTGCCAACAAATAATACAATATCTGTATTTTCCTTTGATACATTAACCATTTTTAACGTTTCGTATAAATCTGAATTAATCATTATAATGAAAGGAGCTCAAAAGTAAATAACGTACTCCTTAGTCGGCACTCGACCAAATTTATTTTCGAGTACCGGTGGGAGTCGATCGAGCCACTTAGGTATTATTAGAATTAATATTATTCATGCACAATAACAAAATAGGAATCAGTAGTAAGAACTTTGTTGCCGATTGAAAATAGTCGTAAAACAATAGTTTAAGGTGCTACTAAAATTATACTTTCGTAAGGCAATAATAAAGCTTGGTTTGATCTATTGATGCCTTATAATAAATAACACAGGCGACAAAGCGTTTAAATTTACGATAGTGGAATTACATCTGGCTGATGGCGTGTTAGGTGGACTGCATACTCATTTGCTACTTTTAAAACCAATGCACAGCCGAGCAGTAGTTGGTACCCGGCAGAAGTAGGGGTTCGATGTCTGTACCTAAAGTGGCTATACTAATTCACAGTCCAAAACATCTTTAAACCACTTAATACTAAAATGTTTAATTACAGTTGTAGACAGAATTTGTTTTAATTTTCGACGTTCATACTTAAGACCCCCTTTTTTAACCGACTTCAAAAAAGGAGACAATTCGACTGTACCTTTAACACTAATTTGACTGTTAATTACTAAAATTTTGTAAAAACTAAAACTTTTAATCTGGTATCATTTGCGTAGAATAATTTATGGAAACTACGAACTTATAGAAACCAATTATTGTATATTGTAAATACGTTCTTTGCGATCATTATAACACGCAAAACGAATTTATTAGCTTTCATTTTTAATGTCTCGTGTTTCCTATCTCCTTTATAAATAGTCTTGAGAGAATATACGTAATTTATAATCCAAAATTAGTACCGATAATACGTTAGTTGGCAAAAGCTCTTAAAATCTTACGTCGACCTCCGTGTTTTATGAAGGACGGCGCATTTGCGATTTACTACTGATTTGCTGCGGCCATAAATTGACTGTAATTAATTGAGAATGTGACCAGATTAAAGTATATTATAATGAAAGTAAACAAAGCCTAAAATGAATGGTACTTATAGGTATGAATCTGGAAGCCTGAACGTGGATGTTTCCATTAATACGTGGTTATTATATACATTTGTGTCGTTGCTATGGTTAGCATACTCGTCCATCTTCATTTAAGTCGATAATATTGTATTGTGGCGACCTTCCGCAATTGATGCGCTTAAAAAATGGCGTAACTTCTCCCGTTTTCCGAACATTTCCCTTCACTGCTCTGCTCCTATTGATTGTAGCGTAATGAAAAGAATACTATAATCAGCTCAGGAGTATGAAAAATAATTGTACTAAGTTTCGTTAAAATCCGTCAAGTAATTTTTGTTTCTATAACGGTTATACAGAAAGACAGACAGACAGACAAAAACGTTACTGATAGCATTTTTTTCGCATCAGTATCGATTCCTAATCACCCCTGATAGTTATTTTGGAAATATATTTCATGTACAGAATTAACCTCTCTACAGATTTATTATAAGTATAGATTTGAAGTATTAAAATAATTATTATTATTAGTAAAAAAATGCTGATGTAAAAATTAATTCATTAAAACGGTCCAAATGAGGCTCTGTTTTGAAAACTGAACT
>DWNE01009865.1:0-10648 GCA_018249875.1 Cecropterus toxeus
AGCGGTTTAAAGTAGATTCTCCTTAGTAGAATAATAGATGCATAACCTATAGGTGAAGCTAAACTACACACAAATGAGTAATGCTGTATATTATTATATTATAATCAAAAGCTTTAACACAATATGCATTATTTTCTATTTTTCTGGGACCTCCTCTAGAATTGCTTAAAGTTTGTGGCCCCGCATTAAAAAGGTTTGCCTACCACTGTATTAGACTTTAGATGCAGGGTAGCATTGCTATATTCAGGTTTGAAAAGTGCGGTGGTTAAGCGGATGAATCATTTGATTATTACTACTGTTGATTTACTTGATTGTAGACGTATTTTTTTCATAATTTTCAAATGTAAATACAGGCATTTAGAAAATGTAAATACAGGCACTTAGGTTAAAAAACAAAAAGAAGTCGATTAAATAAGCGAAACGAGTTTTTTGACATCCAAACATAGTATGAGCGAAAGAAACCAACCAGGAACGCAATCATAATATACGATACTCAAACATTTTCCAAAATTAGGTTGCGCGTCCGCGATCACGTGTACAGTCGAGCTCAAAATACACCGACGAAGCTATTTTTGAGGCATGAGGCGCGTTGTACCGACTGGTACGGCTTTAGTAGCTACTTACGCATATACTTACACCCAATGTTGACTTCATCACGAACGCTTTGTATAGACTTACTTTTTCTCATTGTAATATTTTCTTAAAAATATTTTCAGACGAAATTAAAAAACTGCTTCAAAATTAAGCACATAGGTATAAGAATTAAAAAATCGACGTCTATAGTAAATATATTGATTATTTATTGATCTCCATTTTTGTTAACACAAATATCAAACTTAATTGATTGGAACTTCCTCGTTTAGAAAACTGTTGTTTAAGATTTATAACCTTTTTATCGAATCATAAGTTTCCTTCCACACATATAGGACTCATTTACAAAACCTATGTATAATTTAGATGCTGCATCAAATTTGTCTCACATAAACCGTAAATCATTGAAAACATGAATATTTTCATTTATGTAGAATTCTCACAAAAATAAGCGTGATAGTAGTGAAAATAAAACTAAGTATGTATGTCACGAAGTATATTATAATTTATGACATGTGTGCTGTGGGATATTATTTCAAACGAATACCAAAGGTACATCCTGATTGACCGGGTCACGAACAATACACCAAAAAAGGCATATAACTACGGTGTAATACGGAGTTTACGAGATGATTAGGGCTTATAACTAAATTTGAAATGAAATGAAATGAAATGTATTCAGATTGACCTAAACGTATTTAAAGAAATACTTTTTTATTAGCGTGTCCAAACTGCTGAAAACGAATTATAACAGCAGTTTCTTTATATATTTATATATATGTTTAACTTTAAACATTATTGCAATATTTTGTAAATTAGTGACTAAACTAATGTAGCTACTTAAGCTGTCTTTAATGAATTTCACCAAATTTAACCTCTTACAGATATGAGACAATTTAAGTTCGAGAAAACTTAAATTTCAATTCGTAGCTTAACAAACATCGAACAATTCAGATCTTTACAGCCCTATAAAATATTATTTCTCACATACGCAGTGGACCTTAATTTTTCATATTTTAGTTTATTATTATCTCGTATTAAAAATTAGAAAGCTTAAATAATATTCTACGTGATAAAATAATTACGCTGGCAGCCCTATCGGTGCGCCCGCGCAGCATTGTCAGCACCGGAAGTGGATGTGGCGGCGCACCGGACCGTGTACTGCCTCTGATTGATTATATCAAAATTACTCGTTTCTGTGCCGTGGCCCTGTTTAATTTAGATCACTCAAAATTATCTATCTTCGTTAGCAACTCTAATTACACTTGTATTATGGTAAAAAAAAATTCTAGTACAAATATTCAGGTTGAGTCAAGTCACACCCTTATTTTATTTGATATTGATTATTTATTGATATTTACTTTAGCTGAAACTATAATTGTTATTTTTTTATAATAGCTTAGACTAGATTTTATAAAGAGTGCTTAATGCCTAATGGCATTTTCTGCCAATCAATACTGGAAATTATATTATATGGTTGGCATATGAACTATTAATATATAGAAAGTTGATAAAACTATAATATATCAAATACGTTTACAATATATTTACAAAATTATAATGATATAACTAAATTACTAAAATCATACAAAAATATTAAACTTTGTTTTGTAATATTCAGATTAGTTTTGAAAATTTAATAGATTATTTCTAATCTAATAGATACATATTTTGTTTCAATCATAAGTATGATAATATTATTTTTACTTATTTTAAATAGTTTGGTCGATATTTGTAAATTAATTAATTTATATTTCGTATTTTTGTATATAGCGCAAACATTATTTTAAGCGCAGATAAACCTGTGATAAATTAAATGTTCACAAATAACGAATACTGTCATTAATATATTTTTATTTTCCTAACGGAATCTTTTGAAGAAAACAAAAAGATTATTATATATCAATTAAAAAAAATAACAAAATATTTATGTCAAGTATTAAAAAACTATAGCGTGCATTTTGCGATTAATTAAACGTGCGTTGTTGTGATAATAAAAAAAAAATATTCGTCTTACTCTTCTCATCTTCGTATTCATCAGCATACGCAAAACCCAAATACAAAGTACACGGAACCCAAAACGTTAATATCTTAATAATAAACATTGTTCCGGTTTTATTGTGTGTTTGAGTGTACACGAATAAACCACAAAATACACTTTTTATCAAGTTCGAACGAATAAAAAGAATGAAGACATTATGAAGGAATATTTTTTTACAAATATTCGTTACATGTTATTTATATAAGCAAGAGCGCTTTGTTTCTAAACCTTCATTGCAGAGATGCGGTGGTCCGTACGCTACTGTGCATTTTGAGTTTGGAATTATTATTGCGTTGCTAAGCAACTAAATTGAATCACGCGCCTAAGCAATCAAATGACATTTACGCAGATAACATAAGTAATGGTTGCGATGGTGAGTCATAAAACAAAAAACGATATAGTTTTAAAAATAAGTTACAAAGAGAAATTAACAATTATTACTATGTTAAGAAATACATTAAATATAGTCAACAGTTAATATGATACATTATGAAAATATCATCATTATCAAGTTGTCTTTGGTCAAAAAGTTGCCGTATTCTAAATTTTCTACTAATCTAGTATATTTTGAGTGTATAGCGTAAAGTACAATGACGGCGCTTACAAAATATCATAATATGGCAAATTCATTAATAAACTGAAAACAAACCTAAATTTAAGTAAAGTAAATATACATAAAAGTTATATTTTTTATATATTATACATAAACATATGGTTGTGTCACAAAACTTACAATTAGGTATAGAATGGCATAATTTCTGGTACAGTACATATTATATTGGGTTTTAATTATAATAACTTGACACCAATACAAAAAATCGCTATACATGATTGTTATCGTTCACATATGCACATTAAGAATTAAAATTTTAATGTAATTTTGTGACTAAATGTTTTGGTCTATATTATTTCTATTTAAAATTGTTTCATAAATACGTCATTCCCAATCCCTTATAATAATAGATTACCGTTGTTAATAATGGTAGATTTTTTAATTAGTACGGCAACACTGTCAGTTTTCCGTCGGGCACCATTCTGTGAAGCGCAAATCCATTCGTGTGAGTTCGTCGCTTCCGTTCGACGGACTTTGTGCGACGTGTACGGGTGTGTGCGAAAGTATGAAGTGAAATCGTACATAAAAGTGTGTGAAATGTTTAGTGTTAGTTTTTACTGTGCTATTAATACAAAATGAGTGCGAACGGATAACGTTGTTTCCTTATTTCGGTCCGAATAACTCCGTACGGTCGCGTACACGTAACATTTGTATGAACGGTTTCAAAATGGCTGTGTTTTGAAGGACCCTTTGTCCGCTTTCATGTGCCTCTCCAGCATGATAGTGGGATCATACCGGCAGAAGTTTGTCTTTGAAAGGTGAGAAACATTGTAGAGTATATTCTAGATGTTCCGGGTGGTCGGTAGCGAGTGGAAAATTACTGGTTACTCTGAATTGTTGATAGAAAGCATAGCGATATCACAACTTGGGACGTGTGAATGTCGAATAACTCTGCAAATACTCGTGCGGTATACGCTAAAGATAGTGGCTTGTGCTCTCTATATACGTGTTTCAGTGTTAGCTAGTCGCTTGCTCGTTGTATCGTTTCGTAGCCGCTTTTAACCTCGAAGAAGGCGACGCAGTCATATGTTTACGTGTTTGCTATCATAAATAGATGTATAATTTAGGCCAATTGGAATCTTATTACACTAACATATGATTGTCATACTTTTAATTCTAAATAAATACGTTAAATGAGAATTAAACTAAATTATAACGCGTTTCAGTGTTCTACTTTCCATATTCTTTTGAGTTATCACATTCAACTATTTCAACGCTTGAAATATAAATCAAGGTTGGTTGCAAAATTGAGTATTTCATTATAATTTTATCCGAATTACTAAATGTTTGTTGCATAATAAAAGTTTCAGTATCTCTCCTTGGTAAGTGCAATCATAATGGTTACGTTGATTTATGATTTAAAAATAGGTGATTAAACAGTGAAATTTGATAAAATGATTTTGACATTAAAATTCATTGAATTTTGTCTAATAACTCAATTTTTGCTTTTTTTTTGTTATATAAAATCTCAATATGAAATCTAAAAGTAAAAGTTGGTTATAAAAAAATGTTACAACACAAATTACATGACAGTAAAAACATGGTATTCAACATTCCAATTTCTTGTGTAACTGTTTGTATACGAAGATTTTATGATTATATGAAAAAGAATTTAATTCAGTGGAACGAAAAACATCTTCAATTTATACCATATGGTTCACTTATTTTGAAGGGAATTTTTAAAATAAAATAAAGTGAAAGGCTATAGAACTCATTGTAGTTCAACTCCAGAAGCACCACTGACACCTATTTCTGCCTAATAATAGTACTGTTAATGACTGCTGTCTTCTGGTCCGAAGAGTGTGATCACTTACATACCTATCCAAAATATTTCAAGTTGCGTTTCAGGGATAGTGTCACATTTGTGGAATTTGTGGCTATGCTCAAGTAATCTCTGAAAGATAGGTACCATATCTGGGGTTGATTACAGATGTCTATGGACGGCAGACGCCACTTGCTCTAAGATGGACTGCACATTTTTTGCTATTTACTACTACTACTACAAAAAACTGTTGTTTATATAAAAATCCAGGTATTTATATATAATGTATATGTATATGTATAATGCAATATAATGGCTGATTGGCAGTATATGTAAGATTATAAAATATTTCTACTTAAGGATAGTGAAATATTTGTAATGAGTCAGCATTATTTGGTTTAACAAGTAGTTTCAAGGGTTTTTGACTGGATTGTGGTCACTAGAATCGGTTCACTAGTAATGACATAACACACATGTATTTGTTACACCATTGTATGCATATAATTTTTTTTATCACAAATGCTAAGGTTAAGCTCTGCCCTGCTCTCTTCTGATTGCTATTGGTCACTAATAGAATGGCACAAGATGTCAAGTCTGCCCACTGACCCCTTGTTGATTGATATAATTAATATAAACATTTGTAAATGATAAATCATTAATACCTATAATAATTGTAACAAATACTGTAAATACAATGTGTACCTATTTTACTATTTATGTATCCGTGTTTTGAGGTCTAGAGCCAAACAAAAATATTTCCCTTAATTGTTGCTGTTATGTGTACTCTTTCTGATGCCAACCATTTCCTGGGGACTTCAGGTATTAATCCTTCTATACAACTATTGTACAGCTGCATCATAGAAATTAAGCAATAAATATATTTTTTTTACAACTATAGTTGCACAATATCAATTATTGTAAATGCAGAATTATTATTATACAAGCAACCTTCAAATAGACTAGCAATTTTATTTTAAAATGTATGATAAAAAACCGACAATCATATGGCATATCTAAAGAAATCTGTGGGAAGTCAGTGGCAATTTACATGACCAGTAGTTGTTTTTAAAATGAATACCAGTTGACAATGCCAAATTGGAAAGTCTGGTCTCATCTGGTATTTGAATGATTTACCATACAAAGGGGGCCACGAGATTTCGAGGTTGAAGATTGCAAGGTTTCACCGAAAAATTGAATAAGCGATTTCAGCAATGGACGTGGAAAAAAATCGACATTCAGTGGCAACAATGGCGCCGCTTGCAACCGCAGCGTGCGTGAGCGCAGCTTTATGCCAGACAGAGTAAACAACGATTAGAAATGTCATTACAATTTTATATACAGACCTTTATACAGGTTTTAAACTTACTGAATTCAATGCAAAATGGAAATGTTACACTATACTTCTTGCATTACAAATTATATTCAATCGAAGCGTTTAGTGGCTGCTGTTACGAATTAAAAGTAAAAATTTACATAGAGTAATAAATTTGAGGGTTTTTGTTTCTTATGAATTCCGAGGCCAAGATTTAAAATAACCTTAACAAGCAATTAGCACGCATGCAGTTGGAGCAATAGATTATGTATATTAATTAACTTTATTTTTTTTTTCACGCGTGATTTCGAAATAACGTTATTTAAATAAATAACTTCTAAAGCGGAGGGGGGGCCTTGGTTGTAATTTATAGGCAATTAAAAGTTATTTTGGTATAGATCTACTTCTGCCTACTAGTCGTTGTGATTCTGCTGTTGTATTTGGATTTATTCGTGACGGTTTCTATCTTCGATATTTTTTTTATTGTAACAGAGGTCCTATCGCGCTCGTTCTGTTGTGTTTGAAATGTTACGGTCTTGAAATGATTTATTGCGTCTCTGTTGTGGAATTTGCTGTCATTTCATTCTCACGGGGGAATTGATTTTTTTAAAAGTAATTTAAGCTATACGATGCTCGAATACTGTACTAGCGATCATTTAAATCGTATCTTTCTAGTACGATACGACACTTACATATTTTTTTAATATATTACGGATACTCACTACATGCGATTTCGGAATTATTTTTTGCAAATATTTCTACCCAGTTACATGGGCCGTGGTCACGGCAAAACTTCGTTAGTGTTTTGTGTCGTGATATGGAAGCTAAAAAAGAAAAACGAACTAGACGTAGGATAGATAGTTAAGTCTACCACTAGTGCTTGACAACGGTTTGTCCCCGCCACCGCAGTTTCGTCGTGACCACGAATAATAACTTTGCCTTTACAAAGATTGCGCTCTAAAATGTACATACATTAGTACACCATTACACTCATCACCATCAATTATAACTATATTAAACCGTATATACCCTAGTATATTTTAAGATGCACAGACATGGCATTACGCCATCTCTACACATTGTTATATCTGTGGCGGACACTCGTTGCGTTGTGACAATGGCGGTACGTTGCCGTTACGCCTTTCGAGCTCAAGATAACCTAACGGTGCCCGCGACATTTCACGATCGGAAAGCGGAGTCGGTTCAGCGCGACCTTTATACGCTGGATGTGTATGCACGATCTCTAGTGTCTATACGTGTTGATGGATGGCACTTGCGTGTGCACCAGAGATATGTGACATAGAAATTTAGGTATAGATAGAAAAATAGATAGAATAAACTTTGAAACGGAGTTTCATGTATAGGTTCGAGGTAAACAAATACAGTAAGATTGTCTTGGCAATAAGCAAAAAACGCTTTAAAATATTCTCTTATTGTCGTATTTTTTAATTGTTGTAATTTGCCGAAGGTGTATCTGAAATTGACTGAAGGTAGAATATCTGTTATTTATGTGTGAAGTTGGTTAGGTACAGATGTCCATAGGCGGCAGTGACCATTTGACATCAGGTGTACTGTACGTTCGTTTGCTACTACAATTAATAGGATTTTTTTTTAGCAGAATACTTCTTGGTTCAATTCGAGTGGCAGCGCCTCTATATTCATTTCTGCCTTTTATGAATGCAATGTCTGCTTTGCCGAGTTCTATTGTAATGGGTGTGGTAAGGACTCAATGGCACAATAACGCAGTCCAGTTCATGTATGTGCAGCGTCTGTGAACGAGTTCGGGTATTATTTTAATCTGATTTGGGTGCCATAACAAATGTTTCTGCACCTAAATGAACCCTACTATCAGATGGACTTTACGCTCGTTGAAAAATCTAATATCCCGTGTATTTCTTAACTTGCATGCGAGATAATGAACAGCCAAGTTAATAAACTCTGAACATGTTTTCATAAGAGCCGAGCCATGTGGACTGGTGCTTGTTTCATTTCTATGATTTTATTGCCAGATAAGCCACATACACGGGTAACAAGCAACGTATCAACTTTCTAACTAGATCGTTGGTAAGTCAGCTCAACTGATGTCGCATGCCAATTAATTTCAGAGTTGTCGTATTTGTCTCTTCATCTAAACTTGGGATTCCCAAACTATTTTGAGGGAAGGAACTTTTTTCCGAAATGAACTGAATCGCCGCAGCCAAATTACTTAAAAAGTCTCTTATTTTTTTTCCTATTGGTCCTAAGCCTGTACCAATTCAAAAACTTTGCGGTTGTCCGGCTGCCGTTTTCCAACGAGTTGGTCCCCAATCGAGCATTTTAAATGTGCAAGGAGCCACTTAACATCGCTTGTTCTGCATGCTCGTTCGCTACATCAACATTATAAAAAGAGACCAATTTGGGAATCGCTGACTGTCCATTATGACCTGGCTCGCGCCCACGCATTCTGCCTTAGAAAGTCGATGATTATCGTCACCAACCGTATTGTTCTACCCACTAAACCGCTGTACGATTCCACTCGGACAGTTAACTTCCGCAATCCAAGACCGACGGAGTATTCCTGTAATACCGGCTGGTTTGTCTTGATGTTTATTACTAGGTAGTAAATCTACCGACTTTTATGACTACATTTTAACTTAAAAGCAACCTCGGAGATAATTTAAGTATGATAAATAATCGTTTTTACACTCATAGTCATATATTAGGATATTTCTGTGTCATGTCATGATTCCATAGATCACGGACAAATCGAGAAATCTAAATAAATCATTCAGTTTGGCCGGGGATCGAACCCGGAACACAGTGCATGCCACACCGGTACGGTGACCCTTTCGCCACGCGGGTCATCAAATTGCTAGAAAATAATAGTTTTTACACTCATATGTTAGGATTTTTCTGAGTGTTGGATTCCATAGATCACGGACTAAATCGAGAAATCTAAATAAATCATTCAGGTATTTTTGGCCGGGAACTGAACCCGGAACACCGCATGTAAAACCGGTATGGTGACCTCTTCACACGCGGGTCATCAAATTGCTAGATTGTATATCTTGCTTTTATGATGACATTTAAGTTAACGCAATCTCAAAGGCACAAATTTCGTTGTGGGTCTTAGGAAATATAATCATTAAATTGACGAGACAGCGGTGCCAGATTTGGGGACTGATGGAGATAAATTGCTCGTACAGTATCCTTCGACGTTCAAATTGGTGTTAATGTTATTAGAGTGGTGATTTATGGAACGGATTTGCCCTGACACGGAGTTATTTTAATGAAATTACCAAAATTCGGACATGTATGATTTTTTGCTTGCAAATTAACATTCACACGTAAGTATAAAAGCGTTGAGAAATCGTTACAACTGATACTTACTTATCGCGCTGAGAAATAATAAAGGAAGTCGATGCAATAAATAAGTATTATTATAATGTAAACGATTGTACTGATTAAAACCTTAACGTTTGCTGTATGGGAACCCCCTTAAATATTTATGTTGTCTTTAGATTTTTTTGTTATAGCGGTATCAAAAATACATCATTCGTGAAAATTTCGACCGTCTATCTATCATGGTACATAGTCAGACATACAAACGGACAGAGGGGTCTTAGTAGTAGGTTCAGTTTGTACGGAACCCTAAAAAACATAATTCATTAGTGAACCGATTGAACTTTTAGAACCAAGGTTTTTGCATAAAGCACCTCAAAGTTTTGCATCGAGTGGAATAGTTTCCCACATTAATACTAGTTTGGAGGACTGCTCGTCATTAGCCGAAGCGTTGGCATACGTGAACTATATGGTGAACGTACTCAAGTATTTCAATTAATTGCATATAGCGTATAGTATCACGAGTCAAAGTTCAAAAACTTTGAACTGAACAAAAATAGTTTTCAAATATATTTTAGTAGAAACGCCTGTTAAGTACTAACTACGTAAATATGTATATTATAATAAAGTACTATTTTTAGGGTTTCCTACCCAAAGAGTAAAAATGGAACCTTAATACGAAGACTCCGCTGTCCATCTGTCCGTCTGTCTGTCACCAGGATGTATCTCAGGAACCGCGATAGCTAGACAGTTGAAATTTTCACAGATGTGTATCCGTTGCCGCTATAACAACAAATACTAAAAACCGAGTAAAATAAATATTTAAGGAAGCCCCCACATATAACAAATGTAAGTAACGCAGTGTCACCCGCATTTATCAGAGAACAATCTATTAAAACAAACAAACAAGGCGTGATGTTATATAGCCTAATAAAGCCTTCCACGATAAATTTACTATTCAACACAAAAATATTTTTTTCAATTCTAACCAGTAGTTGCTGAGATTAG
>DWNE01009866.1:0-10647 GCA_018249875.1 Cecropterus toxeus
ACATAAATCACTGTTAAAATGTAAATAAGATCGCACTTTCGTTGTTTGTTTACAACAAATGTATGTGAATGATAAGTGCTACAGATCACAATATAAGTTAGTGACGTCACCGACCCCATTGCGGCGCCATATTGCCAAATTAGCGTTTTGGCGGCGTATTGAATTTATAATTTGATATTTTTCAGCAAATATGTACAAGAATTTAAAAAACAACGTTTGCTGGGTTCTTTTTCCTCTACTTAATAATATAAAACGCATTTCAAAAACCTGTCAAATAGCCTATTAATATAACGGAATTTTAAGGCAGCAGAACTTTTCGTCTTTGCTTTGATTTGAAGGAAGCCGTAAGACAAAACAATTTGTTTGAGCCATTCCATCCTAGTCCTTAAATGCAGCAACGCATCCACCTGTTCTATATGGAATTGGTTTCAGATGTTCGTAGACAAAATCGCAACTCTTAGATAATTCGATTTTGCACGTTCAGGTCGCTCGTGTCACGTTTGGCACGTTAGAGAGTAGGTACCTAATCATCCAAGCAAGTCATAAACCGTCTGTGTGTCAATTTCTTTTAAATTCTATCAGTAGTTTTTGCACGAAAGAGTACCAAACAGACATCCATCCATATTCACATACTTTATAATATTAGTAAGACGTTAGAGTGTTGAGATAGGGCGTGTGTTACCGATCATGTTGTGCAGGTTGTCGATGACCACCTCGGTGTTGTATGTGGCGTCCACGGCGCGCTGCAGGAACGCCGTCCACGTGCTCAGCTCCGCTTCCTGGGAACACACACCGCTTACGTCACCATCATTGTCTCTCGATGGACTAAAACATTCAGCATGAGGATTAAGATAGTCCACAATAATGGACTTCGAAAGATCTGACCAGTCTTGATTTCGAAAATGGCTCACCAACTTTGGGGTCATAAATACTAGCTAGCTAGCTATAAATTTATATTTTAAAACCATATTTGCATAACTTTACATACGAGTTTCGCGTGGCCCTCCAGCGACGATAACCTGATCGAAGGTCACTAAAAAATGGTTATTATGTAAGCCACCAACTAATGTTGTAACAATTTAATAAGTTCAATAAAATCTGGACTAATTGCTAGTCGCTCGCAACCTATGGTAGTATTAATAGTAGGAACATGCATCACGTCACTTATAAACATATTCCATTTACACTCATCGGTAAGTTCGGTACAACAATTACCGTATTGTTCCTAATCAATGGAGCGCCGCCCGCCGCGCGCCGCCCAGACTGGCCGGCAACGCTCCAAAAATAAAATATGACATGTGCTCCAATGGGCATCACAAGCGCCCAGCGACGCCCACGCCGGTCATCAATCATCTTATATAACATGTGTAAAGGTCGTGCCTTAAGAAAGCACATTATCCATGTATTTATTGCAAGTAACAACAGACTAAGTACTTCTTAAAAGTTGAGACTTCTTAGCACTCAACAGAACTCGCCATAGAAACCGTAGGACAGCGGGCTTCCGCCGCTGGACGCTACCGTAAGAATTTGTTTATTAATCCGAGGCGCGTTCGGAAATAAGTAAAGCCTGTTAATAAACTAGGTGTTCATGTAAAATGAACATTTTCCAGGAAGGAGCTCCGCGGCCGGCGGCAGGCGACACTCGCGATATCGACACGCCTTATTGTCCCCGATTCAGGCGCGAAGCCGTACAAACCGATCCTCATATTTCGTTACCTCCTTTACGAACAACCATAATATGACTCACATGTCCAGTTTCCCGCGATGGCAAATCAAGGCAGTTACGTTTTAAAATACAAATGTAACAAATAATGAGTTACACTTTAAACTAGATTCAGATGTGATTTTACTAAAATGATGAACTTTGTAAGGAAGTCGAAATTGTAGAAGGAAACTTTAAACAATATTTTTTGGATATAAAGTATATTGTTCAATATATGTACAAGCAAGGAAACGTTATCATAGAGCGCGAGCGGACGCACAGTGCGTAGTACACACGCACGCGTATAAATAGCCGTGATGGTCGTGGTCAGGGGCGGGCGGCGGTCGCTGCACTATTTCAGCTGCGCCGGTGATGTCATGGCTCATGGCGAGACCACCGCGCGCCTTCCTGTTGCCGCTGCGATCATCGCTAAATTAGGGGTTCAATTGATTTATCTTTCGCGCGTGACAGTGTTACAATCATAATTGCTACAGAGGTCATCACTGATGTTTCCGCGCTCAATTTGTGTTAACATTGGCCTTAGTAAGATGATTCAATGCATTTATTTGTTATTAGTTACTACCTTATTACGGAGATACATAAAAGACGCCTAATTTCCGTGTATGCTTATTGAATTGATTAGTACCTTCACTCAGTACACATACCTTTTCAAAAGTTAAAATTCATGCATGTTGCGTTTTAGCGGCGAATGAGTAAACAAGCCGTAAATGTGTCTCAGTAACAACATTACGGTAAGGAGACGATCGGAACACAGTTGCGTAGCGCGTCACGTCACCCGCCGTGACAGCGCCGCCCGCACCGCGCACGTGTCGCCCACGCGCCGCGGCCCGGCGACGGCGAGCGTCCCCACAAACAGCGTCACGAATACGAGGACGCGTACGAGTCACAACGCCAACCCTTCGGTATCCAATCGATAAATTGGTTTCCTTTGTAAATACGAAAGGTGTAATCTCTAATCCAGCAGCTAGCCAAGGAGTGTTTACACTCTATTGAGAACATTGCAGAAAAAAGTTTTCATTCATCTTTAGTGTAAGTAATGATCTTAGATACTTGTCTCGGTTTTGATTCATACACATGAAGTATCGAAATTTACAATACATACACTAATTTTATTATCCATGGGTCACCCCCTGCATCAGTATCGATTTTGGAATCACAGTTTTTTTTTTCGGTCTTAAACCTTAGAATTGACAAAATAAATATTACAAACATAAAACTTTTTGGGACAACCGATACATGATTTAGGTGGACAATAAAAGCTTCAAACTAAAGTACGTAAAAAATTTGAAAACTGAAAATACATTACAATTATCAATACGCTACAATAGGCTACTAATGAAGCTTTATGTTGGTACTTCTACCAATATTGCAACTCAAAACTGTAACATAAAAATGGAGGTGAGTTATTTCAAAAACATTTATTACTCTTGCACGAGATCGGGTATGTTTATCCGCTTTCTATATTGTTATACTTTTTATCACAAAAAGTAGGAAAAAGGGATCTCGAGAGGAGTTCCTCTCGCGGGGCTCGTGGCCACACAAGACGGGATGGAATTAGGTCAATGCGCGGGGCAAGGTTAAGGACCAGCGGATCGAAACAGGCGCCCGCTGCGCCGCGCTGCTCCCGCCACACCGAGGTACACATATCCTGTTTGCTAGATTTCCACTAACAAACTATTTTAACTTTATTTTTCTATTGTGATATACAGGAAATTATCAAACATCCTGTCTTGCTGGGCTTTCATGTTCGTCCTGTTTAGTAACTGGTACTATCGAATATATAGCTTATCTTTTAACAGAAATCTTTTGAGCTTTTCGATTCAAGTTCCAAACGTAAATCTATCTATTATTCAGAAACAAGTTTGGTTCGTTCAAACTTGATGAATTGTTTAAATAATCGTGGCTCGAATTTAAGGCCAACGGAAAGAAATTGTAATTGACCTTCATGTTCTCCCGCTTAACGGGCAAAGATGCGTAATAGAGATAATCCGCTTAACGCTTCTTCATTCATTCCGTGTATCATTAAACATATATAATATAAACTTAATCGATACAGGACAGCGAGTCAACAATGGCGACCATCAGGGATCAGGATACACCACCAATCAATTGACCCCGTTAATATAGGTAAACGCTTTCTACACTCATAGCCCATACAAGGATTATTCCTGTATCGTAGGTGTCATAGACGGCACACAAACAAGAACGAAGAACACAAACACCCAGACCCAGAACAGAATCAGTCAGACCAGCATGGTGATCGTTCCGCTACGAGGTCATCGTATGTACTGCCATTGGCTACTTTACTGTTCAAGTTCATCACTGTAATTTCATATCATCAAAAAACATCTATATGACCTAATTTCCGGGTAACGTAATGAAATCTCTGATCGAAAAACCAGGCCCCTTACAAATATAATGGCAAGACATTTGCAAACAATACACAATATGACGTTACACACCGAACGATTGCGAATTAAGCGTACGCAGTGCCACACGCCACCGGCTTCATCACTGGAACACGACACAACAACTCTTAACAAACAAGAAAATAAAAATAAAACAATGTGAAAATGTACATATCCTCATATTTTATAACATATTTTTAGTAATATGATATTTTGTTAAGGTATTAAGATTTCTTGCGACCAGAGAATAGCGGGTAACATTTTTTAATCGAGTCTATTAAGTAATTGAGGTTTTTCAAGAGATATGATTAGAACTGAAAAATTGAAGTATGTATTCTCTCCATCAAAAGTAATGTTGATTCCAGATTAATTTATTTTTCTGGTAATTTGCCCTATCCCTCTCAATACGCGTTGCTTTAACGCCAACTAATCTTACTTGCCTATTGTTCCAAAATCCAAACAAACGTGTCTCATTAACACCTAGCTAGATGTTTATCTGTGATTGTTGTTATTGTGTGCTAATTACGAAAGCTATCTTACAGTCGTCAGACATCACAACACGCGTTCGAAGGTATTACAGCATTACAATCGATACCTTTTATCATATCGCGTGATTGGGTATATGGAGTATGCAAGATACCGCGACACACTTTATCCTTATCTCGCATCGCTGGCACATGTGTGGCGCCTAAGTGCACGAATTGCCTGTGAGCTAGTATTATCACTACTACATATAATAAACATCAGCCTACATAAAACACTTAGTAGATTTTAAGTGCTTAGTCTTCTGAGCAAAGTGTGTGAAAGGCAAAATGTGGTGGATGAGACACAATATTTTTTACAGATTCTTTACCATACACATAGAGCATTGTGCTAATAATGTAATTGTTTCTTGTACCCTTATATTCCCGAAAGTTTCGAGTGTGAATTATTAGACATCGTACTCGAGTGTCCATTTCGGCTTTCGTTATAAACAACGGGAGGTACTATTAGTATGATACGAGATTAATAAGGATACTATAAATTACATTACTTGTATGCTACCAAGACTTGCAAATACAACTTTGTAAAAGGCGACAGGTTCTGTCATGAAAATAAAAGAAATCTCTGTATACATAATTTACATGTAATTTAATACAGAGTGTAGGTCGATCAATCTACTTGTTAATATAAAACTCGCCTGAAATGCTTCGATGTTAAAATAAGCGGACAGGAAACACTTTCTAAAGATAACAGTAGATGTTGTTCATAACTCAATGTATATTATTGGCGGAAACGAAGTTAGTGGCGAGCGTGTTGAAACCGCCGCGACATCGGACACGAGGAGCTCGCTGCCAAACAGGACGCATGATATTAAAATAATTGTTTATGATGCTCTTTCTATCACCTCTAATAAATTGGGTGCCGGTAACAACATGGATCAAAGAGAAAAAACTGGAACATGTTTCCAGAACCGACACCACAATATATTATGTTTCCGTAAAGACATCAATTTGCGTAACGCGTCTTCGCTTTCATAAGCGTAGCCGCTATATCAGCTGAAAATATAACGATTCCAAACTACATAATCCTACTCCTTAGCAGTGTTACGAATATAAATCCGTAATAAAAAAAAAACAACAATATTACCAGACGAGTACAAGATTATGTGTTGACTAATCGGATTCACCGAAGTTAAGATTAAGGAGAAATTCATGATGATATTTAGGTTCTAACTGTACACTTAAATTATGGGTTTCGAGGTCATCGAGAGTAGGCATTGGGGGCGAGAGAGGAGGTGACTTACGTCAAATCAATCAAGCGCGCGATGATCCCGCACACACCTCAAAGATAATGGGATGGAGAAACTCTAGCTCCATCCCAAGCAGAGATGAGCCCGGACGCCGG
Organism: Cecropterus toxeus; assembly: GCA_018249875.1. Taxonomy (NCBI): domain Eukaryota; kingdom Metazoa; phylum Arthropoda; class Insecta; order Lepidoptera; family Hesperiidae; genus Cecropterus; species Cecropterus toxeus. The sequence continues at coordinate 6,019 of DWNE01009866.1, forward strand.
CAAACGCCGTCGGGACCGCGGACGAGTGCTTTCAGCGAAGCCGTGGTCCACTTAATGGGCGTCCAGAGAAACACCGTGGGATTTTAGCCGGTAGGTGTCCTCTTATTTGCCCCCGCGGCCGACAAACCCATGAAGGGTTTCTCACGAAAGAAAAAGAGATTGAAACGAGGAAGTCACATAATATTAATCATTTCTTTACTGGATTACAGACATTAGATATAACCCAAATTCAGGTATCGATGAACCTGTATGTAGGAGCAAATGTTCAACTTCAGTTTGAATTCCAATTTGTTTAAATGGACCGAATTGGAGTTTGGGTGTTTAAACAGTGCATATAAGTATTCGATAAGAATATAACTTAAATACAAGTTTGTGAATATTGGCGAGTGCGGCGTATAGGCAAGGCTGGCTCGCCCTGCGCCGGCCGCGGTAATGAGCGGCGTCCTGCGCTTTCACCGCTATTAGCGCCGAACAATGAGCGACGCGCGCCCACGCGACATTAGAAAGCGAACCTCCATTTACATGCAAATCCCATGTAGGTACGAGATATTACAATTATTGCCGCACGCGCAGATTTATTCTGACACTGTTACCGCTGTTCGCGTTATCCACGAACAAAGGACGAGAGCGGGATTACAGGGTACTGCGTTCCGCGCTCGTAATCAACAATAACAGTTGTCGGGCTAATGATGTTTCACTGGGTTAACATTATGATAAATATATTATGTCAGCAATAATAACTTTTCTCTCCGTCTCAGCGCGCATACATTTTTTGCAATTATTGCAGACCGCAACGTTTAATAAAAACAAAAATAGCGATTATGTAACTCTATGCGGAGCACTATTCAAGAAGCGATATTAACGTAAAAACTTGAAAGTGGAATATTAACAGCTCATTCGACGACACGCAAACGAAAAGCGACAGTGGGAGCACTGATTTTATTACACTGCACTATCGCACGCGTAATGCATGTTAAATGACGCGTAATCCATACGATCAATGTTACACCACTGATATTTGAAGCTTTACAGTTACTTAAGTTCTTGTTTTCTTAAGGTTTAACAAAATCCATATTACACAATTACTTATTTCGGTCGAACCACAAGATTTGTAATGAATTTATTCAGGATTTATATGCAGGTAAAAGGTATTTGTGATCATTTTGAATAACTTACTACCACTAGGACTAGTTGTCCAGCAATTTTCACATATCTCTCATTTTTGAACGGTGGTAGAAAGTCATGATGCCAACACATGATAAATGGATAATACACAAATATTTCTCATAAAAGATTGTCATTAATATTTGATAAAGATTGGCATAAATCAACTACATGATGCAATATATAACCAGCCTTCATAATTTTAAGCAGTGAGTCGTGGGGTTGTTGTTGTCCGACCGCTTAGTATCGCGTGTCTTCGCTTTCCACGTTATTGGATTAGACGTCGCTGCTCGCTGGACGGACACAGACGCAGGCAGCGGTGAACATGTTTGTATTACACGTAATTAACACGTCTTACAAGTCTTAAGAACTTAACTTTTTTCTGAGGAAGAGGTATATCAAAGTGCTCGCTAAACACATCGAAACGATTAACTGAGGCTCATATAAACTGTGGTTATCAGATCGTAATACTTCGGCCTCGACTGTAGTAATCACGAGAAGATCCGCGGTTGACCAATGCCACGCAGCCTCCGCTTACATTTGCACTGATGCAGCCGTGCAGTGATCTTTGCATTTTACTAAGTAAACAAAACAGTTAATAATCAAATAATAGCTTACAAAGTTCTTCTCAATACTAATTTAGGTACTTGGAAAATAATGCAGTTAATGTTTAGACATAAGCATAGATTGTTACATAAACTAGTAGCATTGTTAAACATATTAAAACAAAAAACCCGACTACTTATAATGATTTTTAGTTCATAACGATATGATATTTAGATTGGTAATTTACTACCCATATGGTCCTGAGAATAATAAAGTAACCCCTCCTTTTCGTCCTATTTCCAGGCGCCATTTTTATATAGCCTGTTACTCTGCAAACTGAGACAATGCATATGATATGCCATACGTCTCAATCCGTTAAGCCATTTAGGTTTTAGCGCGTGCCAAAAAAATAGACCAAAGTACATAAAAAAAAATGTACTTACTTATACACATACATGCATATATACTTTCGAAAAACGTTGCACTTCCTCTGTTGCAGTGGGGTAAAAATAATTATAACGCAAACAAAAGCGTTGAAGAATAGCTTAGCTTAGCTTAGCAAGGATCAAAATATCCTAACATAAGTCTGTACTAAAGTAAGGATCTCGTATTCGTCTCAATGTTATAGCGTTCAACTTCGGTTAAAAGGTACAACGTCGTAATTGACTTGCATCGAGACGATCCTTGAGAGCGTCGTCCTCAGACTGTCTCGAGAGAAATCTTTAAAACGAGGAATGCAGACGAGCTGAAAAATTGAATTCCCGACGTTGCCTCGAAGAATTATATTAATGGTGCAATTTAAGTCTTCATTTGGCTAAAAACTAAAAAATATATTACTTTCAAATACAACAAAAGGATGCAGTGGAAACTTCATCGAAATAGGTAGATAGTAGAAAAATCATAGCTAGTATAAGAAAAATAAGTTTATGTTTTGTCGGCATAAACCGTAACAGTAATAGACTTTACAGTAGCATATTTTAATTATTGTCGACAGAACGTCGTACCATACAGTTGCGAAATAAAAAGTTAATGAATATTTAACGAGGTATGTTGCAAATTTACATTATAATAAATAAGCTTTTCGCAGAAGTTAAGTTAGCGCTGGGGGATTAGGATAATTAAAGCTAAAACAATCGAGCGCTCGAGCAACAGCTGTGCGCGGGGTCGCCGACCTGTTGCACTAATAGCTCGCGAGACAATGAGACCGATCGAACGTCTTCGATTTTCTTTTAATTAGCGAGCGTCGCGCCAGATAACGTGACGCTGCGATATCGACTTATCGCCGATTACATTGTTTACATCCAGCGCCGGTCGTACAACGGGCGCCTACTTTTTATCAGCACCTCTGCCACTGCCTACAACCTTTTTGCCCGTCAATCTGGCCGGCCCGTAGATATCACGAAACACTTTTTGTAACTCTATAAGTTATTTCATCTTGCTTAGGACTTTATCACAACGAAAATTTTTATAAATTTGACGTTTAGTTTTTAGCATTTTTTTAAACTTTGCACCGGGTTTCTAAGTGATTTAGAAAGGCCTATGTTGTTAGATACAAAGTCTTGCAAATTTGCCCTTTGTACAGTTCTTACTTTCGGATAAACTTACGGACAAAAATTTTATACATTATTTTTGTATAGTGCAATATATATAATAATCATATCAGCCAAAGGTTAAATGTAGACTACGCAAAAAACGTCTTTTTGAACAAGGAGAAAGTTCCAATTATGTGAAAAAGTATAATAAAATCCGTTACAGGTCAACATTAAGCCAAATAACGGATAACGCGAATTATCTAGCGACCTCATCTTTAGAATTGATGTTATATGAAAAACAAAGGAGCGGACGCATTACGGTTGGCGAATTCAAATGATATTCCAACAATGCAGTTAACGAGTCAGAAATGAAATATTGGCGGCGAGAGACTCGTTACTAGCTGTCTCGTACTGCAGTCTGGAAACCAGCTAGCCGCCGGTGACGGCCCCCGGGAGAGCGCCGCGAGACAATGTGAGGACGACATCTAATAGTGTGTTAAATATGCGTGACACGATAAACGCCCACAAAAAATACGAAAAAAATACGGATATGAATGTATGGATGCAATAAAAAACGGAATACCATTTCATACGTTGATGTATTGGACATAACCGTAATATCAAACGTAGAAAACTTGATAGCCTCCAAGTAATTTAGGTCACCTTTCTCCTTCTTAAATTTCAGCAAATAATTTCCATGCAAAAAGAGCGAATACACACTTAATCCAAAATAAAATTGTTACAAAATATAGTATTTTAAAATTGAATTGAGTTTTATAACTTCCCACAGTATTACAACAAGGTTGACGCATACTTCATTAGTGCGTTTCATTCATTGTTTAGCAAAGTTTCATCGACTTTATTCCCATTTTAAGCAAATTCAATTTAAGTCTACTTACACGCCTGAATATCACGGGCACGACCACACGATAATTATCATTATCGGCGTATAAGTGGTGGATGCAGTAGGCACTGCTTATTGAGTGTTCATGGCATGCAAAATGTCGTGGGCTTAGTTAATAACTCATGCCACGTGGTACGCAAAATTCATAATTTGATTTTAAATGACGATAAAGTTCCTATCACGAATATATTCTTAATAGTAGTTACAAGATCGTTTCACAAATCTGATTTCCATAATTGAAGTATGAATCACTTCAATTTCAAACGATCCGTCGTCGATTCAATTAGCGTACCCTACGATCACAGCTTGTTTGCGAGCATTTGCAGACCCCAGAGTTGTGCGGCCAATTATATGCACTTCCTCGGTGACCCCTATCATATGTCGCGTCTGTCGAGGATCAATCAGACGAGCCCCCCCCCCCCCCCCCCCCCCACACCCTCCCCCCCCCTTTTTTTTTTTTATTTTCCAAAAAAAACCCAAAAC
>DWNE01009867.1:0-10647 GCA_018249875.1 Cecropterus toxeus
AAAATTTTTTTAAATGGTTTTTTGTTATCAGTATCATGTATATATTTATATGCATTTGGTAAAAAAATGTTATTTTGCTATTACAGACACTTCAATTTTATTTATATGTATAGATACAAAAAAAAACAAAGAAGTGTTTAAACCAAAATATATTTAACTATCGAGAAATCTAGTCGAGTTACAAATGGCTAATTGTAAGTGAACTATTTGGAGAGCCTTACAATAGTTTTTATTTGAAAATAAACTCAAACACGTTTAACTAAACTTTGGTTAGGCTTAATTAAATTAAGAATGAGTAGACTACTCATTCTTAATTAAGCCCAACTGATTAGTTTTCCGACCAGGTGGGCTGATGACCTGAAGAAGACGGCGGGCTACCGCTGGATTCAGATGGCGCAGGATCGATTGGAGTGGCGCAGATTAGGGAAGACCTATGTCTAGCAGTGTAATTTAAAGGGCTAATAGATAGATAGATAATCAGTTTTTGCTCTACAATATCGCAAACAAATATATAGAGGTGCGAATGCAAGTCTTTCACTTTGGAGAGACGGAATACCTGGAGTTCCTTAATTTTTAATCCCTGACCCATACCTGATATAAAAGTCAAAATTCCTCATTTACATTTTTTTCCTATGGGTTGAGATTGGACCAAAACGTCCCTGTCGGACAAGTGAGGACGTCAAACCCTGTATCACAGCATAATGACAAAGAACCATCGGAACCTATTCACAAAGACAGCACAATAAATGTTTTAAATTCAATAGCAGTAAATAGTTATCTGGGCCCAACCTTTACAAACACGATTTTCTAAGGTTCAGTCATTCAAGTACCGTTCAAGGATTTTTGTTCGCCCTCAGGTGAAATTGGCCACCAGCCAAGAAGGGAGACATTCAAGCAATGACCTTGAAAATAAAGTCAGTTTACTTTGTAGAAATCGTTAAAGGACCTTGCCTGGAATGTCTTGAATACAAATGTATCTGAAATCCTAAGACTAACCTTTATTCATTACAGTTGGTTACAATGAATCTTGGAAATGAAAGGATGCTTTAATATTGAAATTTTCAGGGAATATCGTCCGAGGATTACGGAAGGAAATTGAAATACTTTGTTACACAAGTTCGTTTGCGAAACAACTAAAATATACTTTGTAAACAAACTGGACTTCGTATACTGTAGCAAAATATATATTTTTTGAATAATACAGAAGTAGCAAACGAGCGTACAGTCCACCTGACGGTAAATGGTCTCTATCGCACATGGACACCTATAATCAAACTCACCACTAAAACTTACCACTCCATCGCTTCCTGTGGAAATCGTAGGAGCTCGTCGACTAAGGGAAAAAAAATCTAGAGATGCGGAATCTTTTTCCTGTGTATCAATACCTACTACGATCACCAACACACATGCCAGGCGCGATGACTATTCGCAAAACTCTTCATATAGTGAGGCCTATGATTAGTAATGGAACTCTAAAAACTGGATGGATGGAATTCCACAGTAGTGAGGAGGATGTAATGCCGCAGATTACAGATGACATTTTTTCCATTTTTGTTTTTCATGCTAACTTAATGTTATTTTTTTTAATCGTATACAGAATTTATAAATATAAACCTATTTTTTTAATGTATCGTTAAAATTACTGTTTAGAGGTGCATCGGACGAGGAAATTTTTGTCCCAAACTCAGACCGCCGCCGGCAAAACTCGTACTACTGAGCTATCGGCGCTTTCGGTTATTAATGCCCGCAATAAAATCAGAATGCGAGGCAATAAAAGTGATAAAACTTTTGCACCGCACGCTTCGCGTAGCACGCGTATGGCCTTTATTTATCGCGTGGCAGCGCTGTTTCGCGATAAAGACTTGCTCCACTAACAGCGAAAAATTGACGTGATTTATGATCTGTCCGCTATCCAATATATGAATAGGTAACATAAAAATATTACATGAAATACCCATCAAGTGTGCGTTGTACTGGAACCGAAAGTTTCGTATTTGTATTATGTATTTATTAAAAGAAAGATAAAAAATATATAAATAGATTTTTCATTTACTTTGCGATCCCTTATTGATTTAATAAATAATATCTTGTGGTATATTCACCATAACGTTAAAATATTGTATATTTTATGCTTTTTGAAGTAAAACTTCTTTAAATTTGCTGTGATTTGACTTTCGACGAAACAAAAATTCGTTTCAACATAGGTAACGGCAGTTTCTGTCGCGCGTGTCCGCCCGCGCGCGATTTATACCGGTATGCGCGCTACTATAATTATATTTAAATTTTGCATCACAGTTTATTCCTCACTGTCGTGTAAGTTTCTTAGGCAACGAATCGTTCAGTGATACTCCATCGATTCATTGAAGCTTTTTCTGTTTGTAACTTTCTAGGATATGTGTATAACTTTAAACTAGCACTGAAAGGCACCTTAAGTATTTACTTAAGGTTATTTTAGTTGGTGGTAGAACCAGTGCGTTCGGTACAGATTTTTTGTTAGCGTGAAGCAGTGTTTGCGTTTCGGTGGAAGGGTGTGGTTGCCGGCTCATTTGTACATGAAGCGATCATCTTAGTCCTCAAGAGTAACAACGCGTCTGTAACCACCGTTTTATGTGAAGTTGCTTACAGGCATCGACGTAAGCAATAAGCTCGTTACCTACTTTACCTTGTTTAAACGTAATAAAGATAATTATTAAGCAAACGCTATGAAGATTAGTAATTGACTTTCCAGTAAACTATCAAAATCGGTAGTATTAATTAGTAATTTAGTTTTCAGTAAAGTAGCAAAACCGGTAGTGTCAATTAGAAATTACCTTTTCAGTAAACTATCAAAATCGGTAGTATCGAAGCAATGTACGCTAACCTTGACACAGTTGAATGTTTCCTGTACGTAGTGTAATGGGCAACATTCGTTATTGGATTTGCATCGAAGTTTTATTGCTACGCTTCGAATCAATGGAACGTTCAGCGTTCCCACTTCGGAACATCTTGACAGGACTTATTTGTCAGGAAACGCGTAATCCTTTTAGCTCCAACGAGGAAATATTCTCGACATAATCTTGTACTTTGATGTATGTGAATACTTTGCTTACACATTTCTGATGTCCAATAAGTATTCACGTAAAAATAGTAACATTGTTAAAAATAGTAAAACAAAAAACCCAACTGCGTAATTTGTTCATAATGATATACCTATCTAATTTAACGGTTCATATGAGTTTTCGACAAAATAGCCAAGTAAAAGTACTATACATAATATAGAAATTTTTAGATCTTTACTAGCTTTCATTTCATACCCATATCATCGCGATAGTAAAAAAGTCGTCTAACGTCAAGTTAAGTGCATATTTGTGATTCCGAAATAGGTATAGGTTTATATTTACACCTAAATAATTAAAAAACGTGTTTTTAAAAACGTAGAATTATAGTATGTTTAAATTCTTGCTTATTTTAGAAATAGCTTAATAATATAATAATTTTGATAAGATTTAACGAAAACTAAAATTTTCAAAGGTTCACTACACGTGAAGCGTATAGTAAAACAACGCGCGTAAAATTGCGTTTCACACAAGCCTTAAATACATTTAAGATTTCATTTTGACTCTTTAATCTCACATTTGACTCAATGCCGAATGAAAAATCACCTGACAATATTATTACAATCCTGATATTCGCAGTTTGTTTCTTGTATATTTTCGTATTATCCTAACAACTCAATATACACAATACGGTCGACTTCATTGAACATACTTTATTTTCCTAAATAAATGTACCTTTCCAGAACGGTTCCCGAAATAGTAGCGGCCGGCTGACCTAATCACTTTTGAGCCGTTTATTGACTGTAGGTAAAAAGGTAGGGAGTTATAATCCCTTTTGTTTGTTACAGGCAATGTGTATAGACTGAAAGGTTATTTGATAATCTTTTTTTAACTAAGAAAGGATTCTAACAAAGTTTAGTTTCCAAAAACATACCGGATTCAAATCGTTATAAGTAGTAGTAGTCATGTCGAAGTCTTTTTTTTTATGGTACAGCGAAGTATCTATAAAGAGTAGGCAATGCGTATAAAATGTTACAGTATATAACATATCCTGACGTACGCATTCTAAATTATTTATTTGTGGTCTTTATTTATCTGCGTCAGAAGCAAGGTAATGTTTTTGAGCGTATGTATGTAGGTATGTCAATGTTTGTGGCGCGCTTCACGGGTGTGGCAGCATCTACACTCTTCCACACCCTCGCTTATATATGAGGCGACCATCTTAAACCTCAGATGTGGAAACGCTATTGTGAACATCTTCAGATAGAAGGAATTGATTACAGATGTCTATGGGCGGCAGTGACCCTTTATCTTAAGCATGCTCGTTGGCTAAACGTTTTATAAAAATACCACCAGTTTCTAGTGTGAAACAGATGTTTCTGGAAGGGTGTGGCTGTCGGATCACTTATATATGAGGTGACAACCTCAGTCCTCGGGAGCAGCAACGCATCTGTGATCGAGTTCAGATAGAACCCTTGTGCTAAATTTAGTAACTTAGATATTTCCATAGGCGTTAGTAACCACTTACCATCAGGTGGACTGCATGCTCGTTTGCCACCTCAATCTGATAAAAAAAAAAACTAAGTAACAATTTGTCAACAATCAAAACAAAGGTTATTTTACCCATACAATTTTAACAACGATATTGTATTACATTAATCTTTCCCATTTCCATTTCCTTTTAAAGGCTTATAAAAAGCGCTTTCAATTTGTAACAAACAATATTTCCTTTGTATTTATCTGAAACAATAGCAGAAATAGACTCCGTGCGCATCACGGCCTCGTCCTTTCAAACTGCCTGAGATCAATCAGGACGATGGCCCAATGCAGGGGAAATTAAACTCGAAACACAAATGATATTATTGCCCGAAAGGGTATAATCCCTCGAAATTTGAGGACGCAATTACCGAAACGAAATAGGAAACGTCGGAGCGATGTAGTTGAAGCTATTGTGATTATATAAATAACAGTTGTCAGTTTGTCGCTATTGTTTATTCAATATTGTCGTTAGTTATGATTGTTTCTAACTATTCTAGAGAATTGGAGGCTTAGTATGAGTTTACAGTTTCCAAACATGTTTAGTCAAATGTAAGGCAACATACTGGAGCTAGCCTCTTATTGCTTTTATTGCCCATGTAATAAACAAGATGGTTAAAAAAAATACAAAATATTACAGAGAAAAAAGACAAACCCGCTGAGTTTCTTTCCGGATCATCTCAGTCATCAGAGGTCATTTTTCGATCCGATGGTAGTGTAAGAAAAAATACTGTAAATGACAATATGTAAGTGCCCCTGTAGGCCTATACAAAATAAAGATATTTTATTTCATTTCATTTCAAAATCTCAATATACTTGTTATGTACAAGTCATAAAAATGACTATACAGTCTTTTGGATAATAAGTAGTTAGTACATCTACACACGACCTATTAAAGGTAGCAATCTTACTAATATTATAAATGCAATTTTTTTAGGATGTATGTGTCTTTGTGACTCTTTCACACAATAACTACTTGTCAGATTTTGCTGAAACTTGGCACACAAATAGTTTAGATTAACACACAGCATACTAATTGCTGTGGTAAACATGACTGAAGCGGACAAAGTCGCAAAAATAAGTTTATCGAACATAAGGTTGATGTCAATTTCTTGACTAACTTTCAATTATATGTAGATAGTACAAAAACGTCATCATATATTTGTGGCACTTTAAGTCGTATAGAATATTAATAGAATTCTAGTTTGTTATTGAACGAGTACCTTATTCGATACTTGTGTGACTAAACAATCTGGACAGTTGTTCGCAGATGGAAGAACCCTATGCGTTTTAACTCCGAATTGTTCACCGTTACACCTTTTTGCCTAATGAGCCTGATATACGTATACTTATCCAAGGCGTTCCAATGAAGTCCTCAAGGGTAGCAACGTATCCGTGGTCAACTTCAAGTGAGATTAATCTTATCTAGGGTTGATTACAGTTGAACTTAAACGGCAGTAGCTTCCTACAATGAGGAATAGTGCATATTTTTTTGCTACTTGTTTTTTATTATAAAAAAGATTTAAAATTATAATACTTGACAAGAAATAATATAAATCATAAAAAGCGCTTACCGCCTATAACTTACAATCGTAAAAGTAATTAAATGTAGGCACTAATTCCTAGTTTCACTGAACGCACAAATAATTATACCTACACTAAATTCGTAATTAAATTTCTGGTGCCGCTATAATTAAACATAACCACAAAGTTTTGACACTAAACTCCACTAATTTAGGCCCCCGTTTGTTAATTGTCATCGAATGGTCTTGCAGTGCGAAATATTATTATTTTGTGCAATTTGATGCTCTACTGTTTTTGATAAAAATTGTGTGCGTTGCGGACATCTGAGCCCGACTACGAGTTTCTTACGTTTCCGTTCCTAGTTGTATTTCACAAAAAAGTCTAGAATTAGGCAATGTTTATTTTAAATCACAACTTACTATTAGTAGGATCCATGGCCTGTCAGAAAAAAAAAAATCTCCAACGACACAGAAAGGTAGCTTGAGCTCTCTTTTCTGGGTATTATCTGGGTATTTCTGTATGTATTATCGTTATGCATATAACATCTACGATAACATGAGACTATGTAGAAAGAATTATTGTTAGGAATATTTTTCCGTTACATATAATTATAACATTGATGTCAGATGCAAGTTCAAATAAGATTTTCACGTTAAAATAATCAATACCCCGACGTAAAGATTTCTCGTTCGATAGTTGTTCGATCCAGCCCTGTTTTCGAACAATACCTGCCTCTGTGAGCAAAGTTTTGCATTCAGCTCGAAGTTCTTGCCCCGAGCTAATGAAGTTTGATGTTGGGCTAGATATTTTAGTTCCAAGATTTCAATTAGTTTTGTTTTTAACTAATTTCGTGATGAACAGTTATAATTAAATGATAACGTTCATGAGGATTAATAGTTCTTATTTTACTGGACATAAATGGAGAAAGATAATTTATAAAATGAAATGGCGAAATTTCAGCTGGCTCCGATCCTACGTCAAATTCAGCGCTAAACTTACTTTTTACTGATTGTCAGATGTTTTGATGCGTACAACACCACAACACTCGCATTTGTATGAATATATTAGTTTGACAAGGATTTTTAAAAGGTCAAATATAAAATTATAGATTTTGGCCACCAATCCAGTTTGCGTTACGTCAGACCATGTGACACGCCGTTCGATCATGCTACAGTTGTTTCTTCTTAAGAACTAGTAAAAGATAAACTGCGAAAATATCAGAATCAGCAAAGAAAGGAATGGGCTAAATTTTTTGGACAAAAGTCCAATTCCACGTCATCCGTTCCCAAATAAATTTAGTCTTACATATCTAACATTTAATATTCAACCCACACCATTCGTGGTTATGAAAATATTAACGTGTTTATTACAATTTTTGACACTTTTAAATGTCCCGTGTCGCAAGTTAAAGTCACGTTAGTTCTTAATTTACCGAAGGAAACCTTGCCAAATCCTGTCAGAAACTCCCAACAGTTGACATGGGGTCGCAGAAAAGTTTGTTCGACATTTCGTCGCCTTAATTACCTACGAATTACTGATCGGTTCTACATCGAGCGGGTAAGCGAAAAAGTTATTTTTTTTTAAGATAAATGTAACGCTTAAAACTGTCTGGTGCCAATATAGACTCATTGTTACCTCTCTGGACAAGTAGATTAAGAATTAAAGCATTTTGCTACGTTTTTTTATCAAACTGAAATAGCAAGCGCGCATGCAGTCCACCTGATGGTAAGTGGTTAGTATCGCCCAGGGACATCTATAAGAAATGAGGTCGAACACTGATGCGTTGCTACTCCCGAGGACTGAGATGGTCGCCTCATATATAAGTGAGACGGCAACCACACCCTTCCATCGAAACGCAAGAACTGCTTCACGGTAGGCGTGGCGGTGGTACTTCCCCGGTCGAATTACACTGGTTCTACCACCTGGTAAATGATGTATTAAAAATTCTGTATTAACGTTTATAAATTTGTTCGATTGGAAACTTTAAATATAAAAATTACAGAAACGAAACAAATGAAACTACATTTTTTGTATTTCAGCAAAATACGTTCCCATTTTATATAATAATCTGACTTACGTTCTTCACATAAAGCAATCATTCGTTAAAGCTTATTTTTTCTTTATTCGCTTGATATTTTTTCACAGCTAGTCAACAGTAACGAATGTTCCTTACGCGCAAATTAGATGAGAGGATGTATTTTTGTTGAGTTATATTCAAGTTTCATTAAAAGTACTCGCAATTCAAAAGATTTTTGTAACAAACAGATGGCCAAGCATCATAGGCTTCTTCTTCATGACATGACATATATGAGCGAAAAGTACATAAGGACAAAGTAATCTTATCATGGTAACATTTCGCTTAATCTACACTAATTAAATGTATAATATATAAAAATAAGATGGTGTGTCGGTTTGTCACTCAATCACACAAATCATTGGTCCACATAGTCCGATATGCATGAAATTTTGCATGAATGTATATTATTTACCTTGTAAGCTTATAGGGTCGGTACTTTTGATTTCGATATTTAACACTATTTTAAAATTGCGGCCACTTTAGTGACGTCACGTGATCCTTTGTTTTCAGACTTTCATATTTCTATTTTAAAGAAAAATAAATCTCTGAGAAATTTTAAAATTCTATCCAAAAAGTCCTTATCACTTTTCGTGTATCTCGATCTCAACCTTTTGTGCTATAAAACATGGTCAACCCCGAGCGGTGATGTTGGGCTGTATGTTCCATCTTTATTCTCCCTCATCGCCGCACCTCGCCCATCTCCTCCACGGGTACCTCTCCCCCCTGCCGTTGGGTTGGGCATGTTCAGAGAGCTGCCTGTACAGAGTTAGTAGTCGATTACTGCTTTTGTCCACAATATGTAATGGTCTCTTTGTTGGCCAATGTTTCAACTCAAATTTATTAAATGACCAAATGACAGGCAATAATTTTTAATCCAATCGGCCTTTTGTTTTGCTCTTCACCAGTGTTTTAACTGTCACCTTCACATTTTAGTTTATTTATGTTACGTAGCGAAGGGTACTTCAGTAAGTAAAATAAAGTGAAGGTAATTTTAATCAGATATTTGAAAATCAACGTCATTAAATTAGAATAATAATAAACAAATTAATTAAAATAAAAACAATTACAATAAAAAACTAATCTGTAATCGAAGAATTTTAAAATTGGAATCAAATTTTAACTGACATTCACACAGATTACAGTAAACCATTATTGAACACTAACAATATAGCCAATACAGTGTTGATAAATGCAATTGTCACGAATTCTAGGAACACCAGTTGTTTTCAATTTGATATCAAAAGAGGTCCAATTTTCAATTTAATGACTTCGTAAGTGTTTGCACTTATGCAATAGTTATTTAAAATACTCTTAATCAAATTTCTGTATATAACATGAATAAAATGTATAACTATTTAAATGAAGTTCTTACCTTCAATCAATTTAATTTTTTCCATTAACTTGGATTTACAAACAAATTATTTTTGCCTAATGTAACTATTAATAAGCTAAAGTTATTTCATGTTTAAAAATAGTTTAATGTATGGTTTTTGCACGTCAATAAGTTAGAATTTTTTTTCGAAGCATACTGTTGTTCTAAAAAGGAGATTATTAGAAACAATAGATATATTCATAATATATATAACACATTACGTATATAAAATGTGTTAGATGAAAATTTCTTACAAGCATAAATCTAATAAAGGAACCGACGAACGTAAGACTAGAACGGCAATGACAAACTAATATTTGTTCCATTTTGCTTACAATATCTACGTTTATTTAATGTCGTTTATTTAAATTTGACAACTTTGCTAGCAAGGTACGGTGAGAGTGTAATTCTGACGCCCGTTTTATTCAAAGGAACTTTCGGGAACACAGAATAGGATTCCTCGAGGAAATAAGTGCTTGATCGGTAATTACGTAAAGAGTGAGCAAACATTAAATTTTTAAACGTCTAAATATTTCAGTCAGTGGTCCGTGCAATGCCGTCGGGGCTTTTATGAATGTTAAAAAGAAAATTTCAAATACGGAAAGTTTTATTCGACGAGCATTTCTTCATGAAATCGTTCAAGTGTGATGAAGGAAATCGAAGCGCTTGTCTTGTAGTTTACTTTGGTTCCTTTTTTCTTACGGAGTTGAATATTTGTTTACAATTATATTCACATACTTCCTTTCTTTTTATAATTCTTTCACTTTCTAAGTTTCTATTTTTATCCATGTTTTCATATAATACACATTTTTTAAGATATTCTAAAATTCTTTCTTTTTGGAGCATGATTTAATGACACCTAATTAATATAAAATATTGTTTATAAGAGAAAGTATTGTTACGACCGACGGGAATCCCCTAAATGGGTAAAATAAAGTAAATTGGAAGAGAGAGAGTAAATTGAGGTGATAATCGCAGTGATAACTATTACTCCAAAATAACTAATAAAATATATTTGTTAAATAAATTATCAAATACAAATACAAATACAAATATCTTTATTCATGAACATAGGTAGTACAGGTGTTACATGTTTACAGTAT
>DWNE01009868.1:0-10645 GCA_018249875.1 Cecropterus toxeus
CCGAAACGCAAGAACTGCTTCACGCTAGAAATAGGTGTGGCGGTGGTACTTCCCCGGTCAAACTACATTGGTTCTACTACCTGGCGAAGTAACTAATCGTTTAAATCATACCGTTCCTTAAATTATGAATATCTACTCTGTGCTCGAACGATAGTGCCGATACGAAGTAGGAATCGTTTGAGCTTGTTTTGTTATCTTAGATGACGCTATATTAAAACGGAATACCGTCTAGTAGCAAAACTGACTTTGAATATTAGGTACCTTAATAGTTGGTAATACTATTACGCGTAACGTTTATTTAATTAGAATTATGTTTATCGAAACAATATGCCCGTGGGCAATAGAACAGGTGGTTAAGTGAATCCTGTTGAAACCAGTGAATCCAGTTTAATCTGTTGCTATAGTTTAACAAATCTTTACGATAACGCCTACCGCGACCGGCAGATTTAAAGCGGTTCAAATGATTTTATTAATGTTGGTTTGGCATTGCTTCCAATGAGTTTATAGCTTAGTTGTTCAACTAAACACAAAATGTTTGCTTGTTTTGTTATTTAAAAACCGTCAGGAGAATAGATATAGAAATAAAATATGGCTTTATTTATTGTAGTAGGTATTAATGAGGTAAAAAAAAACATGGTTTATTTATACCATTTATGATCATTTGTAACTAACAAACTCGAATAACAAAATGCGTCTCAAAAGTCCCTTCCAAATGTGCTGTTATCCGTAGAAGTAAGTTGGAATGTATCATATTGTATAGTAATCACACGGAATTAGAACAATAATGAGTCGTATTAACGTGAATTTTTACTGCCAATTACGTTCCCTCGCGTTAAATTAAATTGTCTCTACATTTATACGAGACGTTTCAACTTAGTCCTCTTGGTTAACAACGTCTCTGTGGTTGATTTCAACCAGACTTCCAATCTTATCTGGTGTAAATTACGTTTGTCCATGGGCGATGGAGGCCACTTACTATAAAATGGACTACTTGCTTACTACTGTGTATTGAAAAAAGGCTTGTGTATATTTAAAAACTGATCACTTACTCACTTGTAACTAATCGTAACAGAGTACGAACTATAAAAGCTAAAATCATGACATTTGGATAAAGGGTTCACGTTATGATGTAGACATTCACTAAGAAACGATTTTTTGGCAATCCTAAAGGTTGAAAGTTTGTATTTTTTTAATGATATCTAATCCGCGTATAAGAAGTTGTGAGCAAGAGCTTGCTAAAATATATTCGGGCAAGATGTTATTGTATGTATTTGAACTTTTAAGTCTTATTTATAATCTTTACATGGCGTGGGTCGCAACGCGCCTCCCGTCGCCTCGTGAATGAGCAGGTGCCACCTCCGCCTACGCCCACGCGGCTAATTATTCATTTACCAGCTCTTATCGGCATATTCACATGTTCATGTGATACAAACGTACTGACATGTCTCTTGACCGAGCTTTGAATTAGATCAGTGATTATATTTGACGATCTGCGCGGCGGAGCGGTCACCATCCCGGCCTAACATGTAGTGGGTCCCGGGTTCGATCCCCGGTCAGACAGAAATGTGAATAAGTATAGATTTCTGTTCTGGGTCTGGGTGTTTGTGTATTCGTCTTTGTGTGTCCATGGCATCCACGACACAGGAGAAAATTCTACTGCGGGGCTATGAGTGTAGAAAGCGTTTATGTCTATGTTTAAACGTATTCACATGTCTCTTGACCGCTTTGAAGATCAGTGATTATATTTTATTACAGTAGCACTAAATGTTTCGTAGGCAGGTTTAACATTTAAGTTAAATATTAGTCCCATTAAGAACCAGCTTTCAACTTATATAAGAATGTCATATAACGTAATTAAGAAAATTAAGTTATACTAAAGAAAGTAATAGGTACTAAAGAAATTGTGAAATAAATAAAAGAAACTTACGAATTTGTACAATACGCTTTACTGGCCATAATAATGTCTGCATATTTCCTGTAACAAATGAAAAAGAATGATTAGAATAATGGAATACAGAATAGAATAGACAAAGCCAAACCAAACGGAAATAAGACTGCCGATACTTGTCATGACAACAGAATGGCTGTTAACCTAACAGCGAATATTATATCGAAATTTGTCTTGTTGTAGTTATATAAAAATGTATCTACTATATAGTCCGGTCAGTTTAGACATTCGGTGCTAAATAAATTCGCAACAAGCTGAATATTGGTACAATTGTTCAAAACACAATTATAAAAAACCTGAAAGTCCCCCATTATTCCCGTGTATAGAAAAAAATATTCAAGTTCAAATGTCAAAAAAAAATAAATTATTCGCGATTTTATTTGTCTAATTTGACCGGATTATTGTCTGTGAATGTCTACTTTCATTAATTAGCCTCTTTGAGTATGTAACAGCTATTTTTTTTTATTAATAAAAAAAGCTCAAAGGAATTTTACGAAACAGTACAGTCAAAAGTGTTTTTGAATTTCACGATGCACCTTAAACAGTACACAGTCACTTATAATATTAAATTTAATATCATCTGGTAGCGTCATTCAAAACTGGTTTACGATAGCTAGCCGTCGGCGTCGACCGGGTACTAGTACATAAATTGCGGTTTCCGATTGATAGACGAACGGAAGTTTATAATGTTACTAACCGAACAAGAACATAAAGCTTGTAAGCTTTCTTAGACAGTGAAACTAGATATGTGGGTACCAGACACTAGGTACATAGAAACATCTTAGTACTTAAGAAATGAAAATAATGTCTATCAAGGCTCTGGAGAAAATAATTATTGGTTGCATACGATAAATGAACACTATGAAGAAACATTCTAAAGCGTTTTCTATTTGTTTCCAAAGGTCTGCCAACCCTTTCGTTACTAGCTCAGCAGACAAAGATTGCTTTCAATGGTATATGAAGTGTACCAACCCTCATTTTGCTGGCTTGATTGACTGTAGCGTTAACCCTTTATTTCTGAGAGGAGGCCAGTGCCCTGCACGGGGTATCAAATCTATATATATGTATATACAAGCGAAAGGATACATACCTACTCGTATGTTTGACTTATCACCCCAAAATCAAATTTATCTAAAACTTATTTAAATATATCCATTAAAATAAAACCAATTAATGTAGATAACAAATTAGTTATAACATATAGACACTCAAAGAAAGAAAAGTTTTTATTTATATTTGACTCCTAGAGTTAAATAGGGGTTAATACGTTTGTATGAATCTTATTATAAACATAAACGCTTTTTACACTCATAGCCCCACAGTATCATTTTCCCCTGTGTCGTGGGTGCCATGGACACACAAAGACGAATACACAAACACCCAGACCCGGAACAGAAATTTAAATTCATCATTCACATTTCTGTCTAGCCGGGGATCAATCCCGGGACCCACTGCGTGTCAGACCGCTGTGGTGACCGCACCGCCACGCGGATCGTCGCGGGTAGTCTGCGCATACTAAGTCGCAGGCAATGCATAGCACCTATTAAAAGATTTAGTATTCAGAACAGTAACTCTAAATTAAACCGAGATGTGTTTCCAGCAAATAGTCATAGACGAAATTATTAAAATGTCTTATATTAATATGTCAAAAGTCAGGGTCGACGCGTCATCCATAATATGTAGTTCACAATTTACTTACTTACGAAGATTAATACTTCGTTAACCCCGGGGCATCTTATATTGCTTGTCTCGTTAACTATCGTTCAGAGATTTGGAATAATGAGAAAAATAACTAATGATGATATATCGCTACAATATTCGTTAACGAAGCGAAAAATTATTTTCATTTTACTTTGTTTTGGAGTTCGTTGCTACGATCGAGTATTGCACGACTACACGCTTTCTACACTCATAGCCCCACACTAGGATTTTCCCCTGTGTCGTGGATGCCATGGATACACAAACACGAATACACAAACACCCAGACCCAGAACAGAAATATAAACTCATCATTTATATTTCTGTCTGACCGGGAATCGAATCCGGGACCCACTGCGCGTCAGACCGGTATGGTGACCGCTCGGCCACGCGGGTCGTCAACTACAAGATATATCATCAGAAAATATATATAAAAAAATATTCGTTTCTATTGCCAATTAACCAAATATATTTGTAGAAAAAGTACAAAATACGTAAATATATGGAAAATATAATATTACTCAAATTAAATTTAAAAAATGTACAAATTTAGTTTACGAAAAAGTATATACTTATCTTTAATAACAATTTTAACTTAAGATCAGAATTGTCGTCAGTAAGAACCCTTATACAAATACGAAAGTTAACCAATTACCCGCACTTGGGGTTTCTAAGGATTAATAAATCACCGCTTTAGTTTCTGGTAATAGAATCCATTAGACCTTAAAGTTTCCTTCACAATTTAAACCGAAAGTTCTAGTTAACATTTGTAGTTACTCTAAATCTGTATAAATAAAGTTCAAACGTGATGTCATTTAAAAGTCAAATTGAATACTTTGAAATATGTCTGTAGTCTATTTGGCGCAATTCATTTTTAATTTGGAATCGGCTTAGTCGGCTTAATAATAATTAATATCTAGGTTAGTATCTTAAGAGTAATTACTTCGAGAAAATACGAATTAACGTCAGATTTCTATTTTATCAATTAAGAACGTATAAAAAACGTTATTATTTTATTTCAATAAATTTATCAATACCTATTGTCTACAATCTTTAGCCCGTACATATCGTATATATTTTTTTGTTTCATTCGTGTATAGTTTACATTAGAGAAGGATAAGTAGAAATAACCTGGGATAAAAAGGATTTTAAAGGCATTAAGGGCGTACTTTAAACTTACGGGTGTGTACTGCCTGTACTGAAACACTATGTATTGTATCAGTTCACTATATTGCTAAAGTTTTTTTTTTGTTATGAACATACCACAAGTAATTAAATACAATTGATATACATTTAACATAGCGGCGATGTATGAGACGCATGAGGAGCACACCCTTGAAGGGTAAAAAAAGGGTTCCAGCCCGCGCCACACGTCCGAAGCGGACACTCGCTTCGCCCTAACATTTAGTTATATATTTCTTAGTTCCAAAATAAATGAAGTTTTAGTGCCCATAGGGTGAGTTTATTGTTATCCTTGAAACAATCGTCGTTCGTGTTTTTGCCCATCATTTGAAGTACATTGCAAGGTATGGCCTAAAATAAAAATAAAAACTTGGAGTGTACATTGCAATGTATGGTTAAAACATATCATTGGTTGTTTTCAAAAACCAAGATAAACTTGTATTAAGGATACTGCATAAAATGCACGAATGCTTCATCTATTTACCAGAAAAAAAGTATATTGTGGCGCAAAAATACCCAGTTGTGTAATACGATATTTAGGAGCGTAATCACGAGACGCACGCCGCACGGTTCACTCGCTCGTCAAACGACGCCAACTTTTCCACAACACCAATAACCGTAAAATTCGATTATCGGTTACCGCGTGCACTGAAACGAAAACGACAGTTGCCTAAACCGATATTGCAGTTTTAAACACGAGCCTTTCGCCATGGACTGTGTCTGAGAGTGAAAAAAACGTCATATTTTTTTACTGTTATGATCTTACTTACCGTATATTAAAAATATTAGTTACATCAAATTGGTCAAAGGACCATGTGGTAGAACCAGTGTACTTCGACACTATTGCTACAGTAACATTGCCACACCTGTTTCTAGCGTGAAGAAGTTCTAGCGTTTCACTGGAAGGGTGTGGTTGCCGGCTCACTTGTACATTAGGCGATCATCTTAGTCCTCGGGAATAGCAACGATTCTGTGATCTACTTCAGATAGAATTCCTGTGCTCATATCAAGTTTTAGACAGTTGTCCATGGGCGGCAGTCACCACTTACCATTAGGGGGACTGCATGCTCGTTTGCTACATCAATCTCATAAATAAATAAAATCTATTTACTTTTATCAGTTAAGGCAATTTACACCAAAAGAAAGTAAAAAGACTTCAATATAAAATGTAGACTCAACGTAGCGTAATAGCCACTTGGCTTACAGAAAGTACATTTAAGTATCTTATTATCATTAACAACAATATCCTTTAATAATAAAGGTGAAGTGTTTATATTGCTTTGAAGTTCAAAGATTACGTAATTTTATGATGTACGTAAATATTTGAATATTAATTAATAAAGAAGAAAAATTAATTTATCTGACAGTCAGCCATGACAGGCGGCGCTTCATTAGATCCTATTGAAATGTATGTTAGCAACTTAATTAATATTACACGCGCCGAAGACATACTTGGCTTGATTAGATGTTTTGTATTTACATACAAATTAAGGGTACGATGGTATTAACTCTATTTCATTATGGTTTTCTGTACACATAACTAAGTACTAATAGGTGACTGGAAGGTTAACACAATCAGGTTTTTTCACTTTTTTGAGGACATGCTAATTCTCAAAAGTTCAATAAGTCCATATTTTTTACATCCCATCTCCACTCATTGCTACTGTGTTTACGAAAAAATATTGTTAATTGCGCAAAAAATTAGAAGTGCATTATTTTTTATGGTTGAGAAATATAATAATGGAAATACAATCTTGTATGAGGCGGTAACTATTCTGGAAAGATAAGATTTTGTATTTGGACAATTTTCATCAATAAAGATAAAATGTCAAGGTTAGAAAAATGGTTTTTCTTCTTTTTTTTCAAGTTTTTTATATTTTCAGTTTTATGTCATTTTTTCGATATTTTCTAAATTTCTTCCAAAAAAAGCTTAGCTTTGAGTCTAATCAATTAGTTCCATAAACGAAACATTACATTCCTATATATGATATACATGTTTATTTTAGAAAATATAATATAGAATTTCTGGCTACATGTACGATTGTAGAGCTTGTCAATCTTCAAATTATCTTTAATATATTTTTAACATAAATGCTCGTTGTAGTTTCCATCTAAAAACGTCATGTTAAGAATCAAAAATCGCCAAAAGACATTTTGACATGAACACTTTATCCAGCTCCATCAATCAAAAGGATGTAAGTTGAAAAAGTGTTTTATCACAAAGGAAGAGAGAAAGCGTTTGTAAAAGTCGTCACAGATAGAGTAATGATCGCCGGCGGAGCTGTTCTAATGGCTTAGTTAATCGTTATCTGCGAGAGAATTGAGCCACGATTAACATTAATCATACAGATACGGGTCGAGAGGACTAATTGTGAACATCACTCCCACCATACGTCCCACTCGAGTGCGTAACAGCCTTCGGTGAATGACAACACCATATAAAGAGACGCTGTAGATGAAACTGATATATCGCCATGTAGATTTAGTAATCGCGTATGACATTGCGTGATATTCCGCCATTAATAATACTTTTTGCTGATTTCAAATAGTGCGGGGTCACAATTTATAAGGCTTAGTGGGAATGTAGACGTTTTAGGCGTTAAATACCAAATATTAGTAGCTTTTTTATTTATCTTGAAAAATCTTTACTTATTTTATTTATGTTTCATTCTGTTTAAGTTTATCTTCATCCAAATTTATTATTTAATGTATCTATTTATTTATTTATTTTGAATTACTTATCTACTCATTGCTCTTGTATAGTATGTATGTAGTAGTAGGGGTAGTATGTATGTCACAAAAAGCTTCTAATATTTGTTATGAAGTATATGTAGTGTTCATTTTATTTGTTTCCTTTTATTTATTCGATTCCGATTTTCTAGAAAACTGCAAGACACTCCATTGTTAATTGTTTTATTGCATGACTGCCAGTTTCTTATTGATGTACTAAGCAGATCCAGTTATAAACTACTTATTACTTGATATAAATTCTAAAACTAGAGTTAATATTTAGATTTTGTAACTAAAATGCAACACTGTTTCATAAACATGTAACATTGTTAAAAATATTAACACATAATATCCGATTGTTTAAAAGCTATTCATTGCATTCAGTTTCTGTTGTATTTTGTTTTTACGAATAAAATAATAAGTATACTTGAATTAACGCGTTTTTTGTGTATTTTACCTAGATTTGGCTCTTGTATTTTTTTATTTCTGCTAAACATTGACTAGTAGTAAATGATTTTATTCATACAGCCTATTGTACCACAGTTTTGATTAAATAAAGCATTTATAAAATTTATTCTTGTTAATTTTCTTGTTGAAATAGAATAATATTTTTCACGAAACAGTATTGGTCGTAAATACAGCGGAAAAAGCGCTAAAATTCGATACTATTAAAACGAAGGTATCGCTTAAGTGGTTGTCGGTGTCATAATTTCACCATATTTTTGCGCTGAGTTGTGCAGGCATCGCGTGAGTAGCGCCGTGCCTGGCTCCGCCGGCCGGTGTCCCGTTGTCATGTCTCCGGTCACGCCACCTTCTTCTTGCCGGTCGATTAAATAACTATGAAGAGTCTATTATCTACTATAACTATTATAATATATTTATGTCTACGACGTTACGTTAAAATAAACGGGTTCGTCAGTACGGTATTTGCATAAGTTTCAAACTTATTTGTCAGGGTTGTTTGAAGATTTTTTTTTACATTTAATTAAAAAGTAAATCCTTCAGTACAATGGATTGTTCTGTATGATTAAAAAGGTATAATAATAATTATTAGAGTGTACGGTGCCTATGTAGTGATATCTATTACGATATCTTTTTCTTTTATTTCTTTTTCTTTGATTTATTTTAAACATGTGAAGATAAGTCATCACATAGCATGAGTTGAGATTTCTGTTCTAGGTCTGGATGTTTGTGCGTTCGTCTATGTGTGTCCATGGCACCCACGACACAGGAGAAAATCCTACTGTGGGGCTATGAGTGTAGAAAGCGTTTCTCGATCGACTACACTTTGTCAAATGATATGATCTAAATTGAGTCCTGTAGAATACTTGTGTTTATCTGTTAATACTATGAAAATAATAATACTTGTATAATTTTCTTTTACAATTGTATAATAAGAGTAACATTTATATAATAATTCAAACGTTGTATTATTATACAAGTGTTATTTCTCTATAATAGCATAGAATAGTGCGTGGTGGCATCGCGTGACGGAAGCGGCGGTGCCTGGTCCCACCGGCCGATGTCCCGTCTACCACATCATGTATTATCACTTTGCGATTGGATGTCTAGAAAGTTATATTGACTTCTTGGAAATATGTTGCCATTGCTATTTCCCTTACTGTATAGTATCTGTAAACATTTTATGAACTTAGTATTCCACTCCTTAGCTGCATACAGAGCGGATACATAGTGGTGGCGCAAGACCTAATTTAATGTGGGCAAAGTACATTTTGCGAGGCCCTCTGATGGCCTAAGAGGGTTTTATCGAATAAAAAACATTTAAAAATAACAATTTTCTTTTAATTACTTCATAAAACTATACATTAGTATAACTTTGTGGTACTTTTGGATTTTTCATGTTATTTTGATTTTATTTTCGGCTGTGAGGCGCGAGGCCCTTTGCACCGAGAGGCTTTAGGCGGTAGTCCACACCACCCACGCCTTACGCCGCCACTGCGGATATATACGCCTACGTATTTAAATCATGATCATCTCATTCATCATGATTATGATAATCATTGATCTATACGGAAAGAGTTTAAGGAACCACTTTTATCTAATATGTATACATAAGCAAACTTATTTTTAGGGGTTAAAATAGCGTTTAAATCATTGTATTTTATATAACAGTGTGCGCTTACAATATCGGACAGCAGATCGTAATCAATAAAATGAAAAGCTTATTTATTACGGTCTGCTTTGATTAGCTAATTTATGTCAATGTGACCGATTACATGATTTATCTTCTCGCGTGGCGGAGCGGTCACCATACCGGTCAGACACGCAGTGGGTCCCGGGTTCGATCCCCGGCAAGACAGAAATGTGAATGATTAGTTTAGATTTCTAAGTCTAGGTGTTTTTGTGTTCGTCTTTTTGTGTCCATGGCACCCACGACACAGGAGAAAATCCTACTGTGGGGCTATGAGTGTTAAAAGCGTTTATATTTACAGTTCTACATATGTAACTATGAAGTATCTGATAAGTAGTTATATCTATTAGTAGTTATATAGTTATATTATCAAATAGAGGAAGATACCGCACTTGATCGATAGAGGTTTTTATTGCGACGCTGGGTAATCAATCAAGTTGTCGTATATTTATAAATCGATTCGTATTAGAGTGCTTTTATATTCAACAGGGTTTTTTTTATTAAATTCACCTACATAAAGAGAAAAATCTATACCTCCCACATTTACGATGTAGGGCTGCGTGGTTTGTTTGTATGGTTATTTAATGTACTAGTATTAGTGAAGTATATGTATTCACAGTAAGGTAGTGTTTTTTAGGGTTCCGTACCAAAAGGGTAAAAACGGAACCCTATTATTAACCCCGTTCGTCCATCTCGAACGTTCGTTCGTCTGACTATCACCAGTTTGTATCTCATGCACCGTAATTGTTAGACAGTTGAAATTTCCACAGATGAAGTATTTCTGCTTTCGCTATAACAACAAATAGCAAGTAAAAGCAGAATAAAATAAATATTTGAGGTGGTAAATATTGTTTTTTTCCAGGTGGTAGAACCAATGTAGTTCGACCGGGGAAGTACCACCGTCACACCTATTTCTAGCGTGAAGCAGTTCTTGC
>DWNE01009869.1:0-10644 GCA_018249875.1 Cecropterus toxeus
GTGTTGAGCGCCGACTTCGGGACTATGTACTATGTACTGGTTATGTACTAAACCACTATGTATTTAAATTATTTCTTACTTTTTTGTGGCATGGAAGTCGGTGATATTTTTTTGTTAATTTTTTTTTATATTAATTGTTTTTTTACACCATACTTTAGATTTTTTAGTCGTTACTGAATTACTAAATGGATTATTTTTTCTATAATAGAATTACTTGCAACGCATTTGCAATATATTATTTGTGGTGTTTTGCATTAAAAATGTCAAGTAAATGACCAAAATGTTTTTGGGGGGCTAATTAAATAATGAAAAATGGAATTTTAAGAAATCGATTACTTTTTTTTTTTTTTTGAAAATGGATTGTTTGATTGAGAGAGAAAATCGATTCATATAATAAAAGATTTTTGGCCAATCAAGTCACATCCCTAATTTCGATCAGTATTTATATCCGCAGATGTCCTACTAATATTATAAATCCGAAATAGTTAATAAGTAGGTACTTGCAGTATATTACATGTTAGTAGAGTGTGTGGAGCGATTGTTAAGGACACAGCCGTAAACCACTCCTCGCATAGAATTAACATACGAGATTCTACACCACTGGGACTTGCGAGACACGTTCCCACAGCGCGGGAACGACACGATTACGATGCGACATCGTTTCATATAACGTTAGAAGACGTTAGCTTTTAAGAATTAGGTTATCATGCTTCTTCGACTCGCGTAGCGGAGCGGTCACTATAGCGGTCTGATGCGCAATGGGTCCCGGGTTCGATTCCTGGCCAGACAGAAATATGATGAATGATGAGTTTAGATTTCTGTTTTGGGTCTGGGTGCTTGTGTATTCGCCTTTGTGTGTTCATGGCACCCACGACACGGGAGAAAATTCTAGTGTGGGGCTATGAGTGTAGAAAGCGTGTGTTTTTTATGTTTGAAAATGCCATTTAAATGTAAAAAGCAAAGGATGCTTACTTATCACTGCACTAACTAAACAACTTAAAATTATAGACTTTGAACAATAAGTTCATTGTATTTGTATGTTATAGGTATAGTTTTAAAACAAGTTGAAAGTTCTTTTATAAATCTGCTCATTTTAAAGAAAGCTTATTATTCAGCAAATTAGTATTCAGTCCTTTAGATAGAAGTAACATAATTCTTCCTTCTTTCTTTGGTAAAAAAGCCCCTAGAGAGTTTAAATTAAAATTTCTAAAATAAAAAAATAAGTAGATTTAGTCCCTCACGCATTGGGCGGCACCGAAGATCCTCACAACATTGTGTCAAGTGCTAGGTTTGAATCGCGAAGGTACGTGGTGTTCCTACGTGGGATACGTGTCATCATATTAAATGTCTGTAGAAACATAAACAGCATATTCCTCCTTATACCAGTAATAAAATATATCGTGGAGTATAAAAGCTCGTCAGTTAGACTGTATGTCGTGCAGCTTGGTTCATTTGGAGGATATCCAAATTGAAGATTGTGAAGACGGAGCGTGTCGGATGCTCCAACTTTCCAGTGTCTATATCTGCTCGTATATACTACACCTCGTCGGAACACTGCTACCCATTAATTACTTGACGGACCCAAGTAGTTTAAGCCAGATATTCGCAAACTATTTTAGGCAAGAGACCTCTTTGATCCAAAATGAACTGATAACCCAGACTCCCATAGCAAAAGCACTTTAAAAATCTTTACTCTAGTTTTTAGGGTTCCGTATCCAAAGGGTAAAAACGGAACCCTGTTCCTTCGACTCCGTCAGGCCGTCTATTCGTCAGGCCGTCTGTTCGTCTGTCCGTATATCCAGACGGACAGACGGCCTGATGGACAGACAACCTTATGAACAGACGGCCTAACTGACAGACGGCCTGATGAACACACGGCCTGACAGACAGATGGCCTGACGGCCTGACGGACAGACGAACAGACGGTCTGTCACCAGGTTGTATCTCAAGAACCGTGACAGCTAGGCAGTTGAGATTTTCACCGATGACTTATTTCTGTTTCCGCTATAACAACAAATACTAAAAATAGAATAAAATAAATATTTAAGAGGGCTCTCATACAACAAACGTGATTTTTGCCGTTTATAAATAATGGAACGGAACCCTTCATGCGTTAGTCCACCTTGCACTTGGCCGATGTTTTTTTCCTATTTCCGAGACAAAATCCTTACCAATTTAAAAACTTTACGGTTGTCCGGCTATCGGGTTCAAAGGAGTCGTAAGTACGTGTTAACGTACGCGTACCTCTCATGCGCTGTACTCCTATTTTTGGGCTAAAATATTCTACACTTTCAGTAAGTTCTTCTGTTTTTGTGTGATCGTTTCATGGAAATAGATAAAATAAAATGATAAAATATATTTAGGTATTACTTTAGTTCGCTGTTATGCAAACATTTAGAACTAATATCACTCAATGTATTTATATTAAAATAGTTTACATTCGTGTTGAATAGGCCTAAATTTGGATCCTAAAATTTATTCCCTAAAGACTGTCATCAGAGCTATTTCCCAAAAGGCCGTTTTAAAAGCAAATTACACCATTCATTCAAATAAATCAAATAGAATTTTGAATAGATCACGTAATCCAGTGAAACCGCGTCCGCGTTCCATTCATTCAGTCGTTCAATCATTCACTCCAGACCGATTTCCGCGGGTTCATTGCTCAATTCATCGTCCGAAGAGATTACCACTTATCCTATTTCACACCGATATTGAAGTAACTGAAATTCAAGAAACGTTATAAATTTAAACGATGCAGAACTTAGCACGGTGTTAGTGCAGTGGTACCGCAGTCACATCTATATCTACTTTTTAGCAGCAGTGTCAAGCAAGAGTATCAAATGAGATTTACGAATAGTATGATGTTTTCTCTTGGTTATTAGGATAGACAACAACGTTAGCTCATCTTCAATCAAATCCCATCAGACTTTGAGTAGACCTCCAGGTTATGGACATAGGCCTTCTACAATGGAGGTGTTGACCAATAGTCACCACGCCAGACACGTGTGTCGATGACAACAAAGGGTGTGTGTGTTAAACATGAAGATGCTGCTACCTCTCTCCTGGATTTTGTCCCTCAGTCACCTACTATGACATGCACTTAAAGAGAGAGCGGTAACATTTAAGACCAACAAAGGAATGAAATCGTGCAGTGTGGCTGCACGATTCCATTCCTAATATTAAAATACTATATTAATATTATAGTTTCCATAGTATAATAATAGTATTATACTATGTGTTTATATTATATTTTATACTATGGAGTATAACATTCAAATTTTGGGTTCTATTTAACAAACATTAACTGTTATTGTTTGTTAAATAGAACCCAAAATAATAAAAAAATGTAGACTAATTATTGAAAAAATTAAAGCCTTTAAAAATCTATTGTTGTGTGTTTGTACCCCTTCTCATCGAAAACTAATATTATAAATGGATAATACACTTAATAAAAATTTAGACCTTATAACCAAAACGTAAGGTAGATACTTGAGTGAAGTCTGATAAGCGATTTATGATACCAACCCAGAAGGCTTATTTTTTGTCGATTTGCATTAATTTTGGATTGTAAGAAACGAGGAAAAACATTAAGGGGATGATAATGACGAAAATTATTATTTGATAGCATTTTGTATACAGAGGAGCATTGCATAAAATCACAAAATGATAGCTGCAACTTAAACAGGCGTATCATTTCCAGGTGGTAGAACCAATGTAGTTCGACCGGGGAAGTACCACCGCCACACCTATTTCTAGCGTGAATCAGTTATTGCGTTTCGGTGGAAGGGTGTGGTTGCCGGCTCACTTTTATATGAGGCGACCATCTCAGTCCTCAGAAGTCGCAACGCATCTGTGGTCGACTTCATATAGAACCCCTGTTCTATATGAAGTTGCTTACAAAGGTCCATGGGCGGCTGTAACTACTTACCATCAGGCGGGCTGCTTGCTCGTTTGCTACTTTATATTTATAAAAAAAAAAACGTAACTTCTGGGTTAAAGTTAGTAGCCACTGACGGCTATAGAAATCTGCAATCATTTCCAGGCAAATACGAAGTTTTACCTATGATTGGTAAAAGTTACCAATGAGGACTATATTGAATTGCCTCGGATAAATGTCCTTCTTTACACACCCTTAAAAAACTCACATGATCTTCAACCAATTATTGTCTTACTGCTTGGCACGATCTCCTCTCAGAGTGAGAGAGTTCTAGGGCATATTCCACCACGCTGACCAAGTGTAAATTGTTAGACGCTCATAGCAGCAGTGCTTAAAGCTTTTCTTATTAGGTTAAAAAGCTGTGGCAGTGAAGCCGCCACAGTGAAACTGTATAGAGTACCACCGACTTCAAACTCTTTTGATTTTCCCGTGATATAAAGATGGATCCACTTGGTTCTAGGTTAATATGTCTCGTGCTACAGGCCAGATCTCACTTTTTGGAAAACGCATTATACCAGTAGTGGGATATAAAATATGGTTGCTAACGTAGCAAAAAATAACAACAAAAGCTAAGAAAATTGCACACTAGAAATTTCAGTTTAATTTTTAATCGTTAAAATTTATTTTCTTGATATAAGACGTCAGGATTTTTTACAACTTCCATAAAACAAATTTCATTAAACTAACTTTAATAAAACAGCAAAAACAGGATTAAACGTCTCTATTTCTCGAGTGGAATTACACGAAACAGACGCCGTTTTCAGGCTAACGTCGGTATCATGAAACGGCAACAATGTGTGGAAATGGACGAAGATTTTCCTGGGAATTTTCCTGAAAATATCATACGCGTTAAGTGGGAATCTCGCGCGTGCATGCGGAGGATGCACCCACTATTCATGTTTACGTTTGTCTTCAAGACATTATTCCGCCAACGACTCTGTTTTACGATACGCGAATTTTATGTCTTTTATTTTTATTTATTTACGATTTTTTGTACACGGTATTAGGACAACATACAAACATTAAATAATAGAAAGCTTGTAAGAAAAACCCAATTGACTACTTTCATGAAATATCAAAATATGTTATTTAATCTTTAGTATTTTTCATATATTACCTACCATTTTTGACTTTTATTAAACTTTGCTTGCTTTTATTATATTTGGCTTGAGTCAAGGTAAATTGTGTAGCCAAAATCTTAAGCTAACAAAAAGTTACCATAGCCAAAATCGGGCTTATGTTAATATTTATAATTTAACAATTTCAAAATATTAATTTTTGATAGTAGTGTAATTTAAAACATAAATTTTCTATGTGTGCGTGATGTAACGTTTGTGGTATAATCCGTTTCGGGCGCAGTGTCCGGTGTCTGCGGACACTGACGCGGTGTCGGGTGTCGGTGTCTGCGGACACTCGCCGCAGACACGCTGAATTACCAGTTTCACAAAGATTATGCAGTACAGAGGAATTACAATTTATATCCGAGTACTAGCTATATCCTACAAGCTACATTAGAAGAACAAAGAAATATAAAAAGTTCTTCAATAATGTACTTCTGGGAAGACATATCGCTGTTTTAATGAACAATAACATAACATAAAAAACATAAATTTTACAGTTAAAAATAAAAGAAAAAATGTCTTTATATTTCGAATGAATAAAGTTCAAATAATAAAAAGGAGGCTATTAACTACATGTTTTCGATTCTAAAATAACATAACATTTATATTAGTATATATCCTGTAATTTTAAGGGAGGAAGCTAAGAAGCAATCGTAAGATAATATTTACCCAATAAATTCGATTGTGTACATTCAATATTGTCTATAAATGTATATTGTATTGTACAAAAGCCGCCATTGATTACAACATACTTCAATCATAAGGCATCTCCTTATGATTATTAAGAAGTTTTGATTATCTTGTCGGCATAATTGTACGTTTGCTTGCTGGCCCATCAATTGAATGGTAATGAATAGTAGCGACAGAATTGGAAATTAAGTTTAAAGTTCTTAAACTAAAATAAATGGTTTGTCCGTAAACTAAAATATGAAAAAGTACACTGGTTTTACAAGGTAGAACAATTGTACCATTGTAGCTCGACCGGGGAGATACCACCGCCACAACTTCTATTTCTAGCGTGAAGCAGCTCTTGCGTGATGCGGAAGGGCGTAGTTGCCGGCTCACTTAATTACGAGGCGACCATCTTAGTTCTCGAGAGCAACAAAGCCTCTGTGATTAACTTCAGATAGAACCCCTGTTCTATATGAAGTTGCTTATAGATGTCCTTGGGTGGCAGTGACCACTTACCATCAGGTGGAGTGCATGCTCATTTAATACTTTAATCTAATAAAAAAGTATTGAACTTTCAGATAAGCTGTGAAGATTTAGTAATATTGTAAATCATACCCGTCGGTCGTCAACTGCTTTTATTACTTTCACAACAATCGATCAAATATTTGATTGGTCCAACGAAATGTAATCATGTGTAATGATTAAAGTGGTTATTTCACTAATGGATTTGAGTGTATTAAACCGCTTATTTTACACAATCATTTGCACGCGATTCCCACCGCATTCGACTCGATTATAAATTATGAAGTTTCTAATATACGTACCTATATTAGTTTATAAGTAGTCTACAAGTTTGTATAAATCAATCTGCCACATTGTCTCTGCCCTATAATAACAGTATTAGGCATAACGTTAGCGTTAATAACAGCAGTATTATCCATCGCTGTGTCCTAGTCTGAAAGGTGTGATAAGGAAGATATAATTATCCGAGGCGTTCCAACTTAGTCCTCAGGGGTAGAAACGAATATGTGGCTAACCTCAGGTGACTCTGATCTCATCAGCTCTTGATTATAGATATGATCGCAGTGGGCACTTAGCAATACGTGAACTGCATTATTGTTTGCTACTTCCATTTTATAAAAAGGTGTAGTAAAGTAGCTACAATTCGTTAACATTCAGTCCTTAGAAGTAGAAGCGCATCTGTAGCCAGCGTTCTTAGTCCTCCAGGGTTTCAATGCATTTATGTTCAACCTTAAGTTTATCATCCTTTTAGGATTAATCATAAATGTCCATGAACTGTAGCTTAATAATAATAAAATTAGTAATTATTGACATTTAGATGAGACTCAAAACTTTTATAAGTATTTTAATATCTTGTAAAAAACAGAAATTTTGCAATAGCAGATAAACACTATATTTCTGTAAATGCTTAGTGGCATAATGGTCTGCCTTTACGTGAATATTTTGAGAGCGTATCTCTGAGTGGATAAAATGCAACTTATTTGTTTAAACATCTCTCAGTACTAAAACGTACAAAAACAAAACATAAAACCATCCATTGTAATGTCTCTCAGACAGATCTTCCAAACAATCCAATAAGCTTTAAATCCCTAATCTAATTACACTGAGTGGCGAAATAGATTGCATTTTAGAAAGCAGTGTCTTGTCGGCTCTGCGCTACGTACTCTATGACAATAGTGGGAGATTGTGTTGATCGTAGGATTAGCTAAAACCCTATAAGCGCCCTGAGCCATTTCGAACTCTATAACATGAGCAGTACGGCTGAAGTTAGAGGGTAGGAGCGATACATATATTCTCGATAGAAGATAATAAAATTGAATTTCGTGGGATTTGAATTGCAAGAGTATGGGATTTGGAGGCGCTAGTAAGGGCGCAACAATTTATATGGATTGGTAGAATAGGGCGGCTGCAAATTAGGGTGTGGAGGAGAGCCAAGTTTCAGCTGAACTCAACATTTATGTTTACGTTAACAGAACGAATGTATAGGACTACTTTTTTTTTATTTTTTATTTTTTTTATTTTGTGTTTAAAACTTGTAACGGTAAGTTCTTAACACAAAATTAAAAAATACACAATAAAAGTAGTAGTAAAGTAAAGTAGTAGTTACAAAATGAATATAAAAAATCTAATATATAAAGTATTGAAATCTTATAGTAAGTGATGATTTGTTCTACTTAACTTCGACCACAGGAGTATATCGATGATAAAAAAAATCGGCCAAGTGTGAGTCGAACTCGCAGGCTCTTAAAGAGAAAATAAAGCTCTGTTGTAAAATAAAATGAAGTCGAACAGTTTTTCAACTTTCAACATAAGTTTGTTTTTTATAGTGTTTGTATAAATTACAAAGTTATGTTATTCAGTTTTTGAAAGTTTGTTTTTGTTTTAGTGCAATATCTCAAAAACCGTAAGCCGTAATCTTGTTCAAACCCATTTTTCGTTTAAAGTTTTCCTTGACATCTACAACATATTATGTTTTATCCAGATTTTTCACTTTATTAGTTTAAAAGTTAGAGGGGGAGGGGGACACTCATTTTACCGCTTTGAAAGGTATTATATCTCAAACAATCGACTTCGAGAAAAAATGATTTTAGAAACCTGAATGTTATTTTATAGACCATTCTATAGACACGCTACACGTGATAAAATTCCCCCCTCCCCTTCCCTATTTTATATATTTTTTATTTTTGTATTTAATTTAGAAAGCGGTTTACAAAATACACTTACGTACCGAGTTTCAACTCTTTAGTCTTAATATTTTCCGAATAAAGTGGACAGATGGATAGACGGACAGAAGGACAGACGGACGGACATAACGAATGTATAAGGATTCCGATTTTTGTCATTTGGCTACGGAACCCTAAAAATATTGTGAAATTATAGCAACCCGTTATAAATTCAACGTGTCATGTTGTTCTTCGTATTGTAAAACTTTTATTGAATACCTGAAGGGTCAAATCCATAGTGCATAGAAAAAAGTCTACAATCTTGGGGTGTCCGCTGTATTGGATTAAGAAAGACGTCTTAAGCTAATATTGCATTCTCATCAGAATCTAATTTAAAGTTTATAGTTATAGTGCACTAGCTGAACTACCTGTGCTTCGCTACGCATAGTTTTGTATGAAAAAACTATGCGTAGCGAAGCACAGGTAGTTCAGTTACATTATCGGGTTACATTATCGAAATTTTTAGATGGTTTCTTTTTTTTGTCTTAAAAGATATAGCCTGTGTTTATTAGAGATAAGTATAGGATTTCAATGGTAAAAAAAAATCTAATCGGTCCAGTAGTTTCGGAGCCTATTCAATTCAAACAAACAAACAAATAAATCTTTCATTTTTATATTATTAGTTTATCCATTTAGCCTCTATTTTATTGACGTCATATACTTTATCTTAAGTTCTTAGAATTGAAAGTTAAGTAACATTTTTAATGCGAGTGTAACCGCGGGTCACAGTAATATAAGCGAGCACACCAGCTCGTGATTTACGGCCTCCGTCCGATGCGTCGCTCTCTGTGATACGATTAATTGCTTTCCTTACACTTAATAACATTAACTAGCGAGTGTGGCTACATTGCGAGATTAATTGGTAATATATAAAACTTGTATGTAGTTTCCTCTCTTTGTATTATAGCAACCGAGCGCGCAGTCCACCCTATGGTATATGGTTACTGCCGTATATAGCCATCTATAATCAACCAAACATAACTTTAGTTTTTTTATTATTATGCCGACATAGCAAACGTAGCCTGCAATTCACTTGATGGTAAGTGGCCACTGCCGCCCATGGACATCTATAATTAACCCCAGATAAGATCAGTTTAATAGGCTAGCTACATGCGTTGTTATCTGTGAGGACTAAGTTGGAACGCCTCAGATAAGTAGATCTCCTTTACCACAGACCACATCAGGGGTTAATACTGCGTTATTAGGCAGAATTAGGAGTGGCGGTGGAGTCGAAACAAAAAGGGTGGTTAAAGGTTGCAAATCAGGGATTTTATGGTCAATATTGTGATAGTGTGACCACAATACGATTCTTACAATAATTTCTGCCATATTTCATTAGCTAAATTACCTAACTATAGCAAATGTGATAGAGAATATGATGACACGTTCGGGAACACATTCATTTGATTTGGAATCCGCCCAGACGTGGATTGTAGTACAATTTGATTGCTATTTAGGTTACGTCCGATTTAGAAAGATATGCGATGAAAATCTTCGCTATATTCTTAGGGTAACGTTCCCAAAGGGTAACCCTAATACTAAGACTCCGCTGTCCGTCTGTCTGTTACCAGGCTTTATCTCATGAACCGTGATTGCTAGACAGTTGAAATTTTCACAGATGATGTACTTCTGCTGCCGCTATTATTAATACTAAAACAGAAAAAAATATGACAAAAAAAACTAAATAATAACGCACGATGTATTTGCAGAAAAAAATTGTAAAGAAAAACGATAAATTAGCTGAAATTTTAATAGCATCGCATTGACAGTAAAACTCGAACCTTATAACATAATACATGTACAATATGTACTCGTTGGTATGGATACGAGCAGATTTGCGATGATAATAGACGCAATCAAATATACGAGCCATCGGAGGCACTATTTGATATATTACACTGCGCTGATTGTAATCAGGCCAATGCTATAAGTTATGTTTGTTTTAATTGCGATTTATATTTAAATGATTTAGTGAAATATTTTTTGGATATTCTACAAAAGTATATTGTATTTTTCCCAATGCTTTAATTATCGCGACGATGCGCGTGACCGAGCGGTTACAACACCAGTCTAACACGCAGTGGGTCCCTGGATCGATCCCCGGCCAGACAGAAATGTAAATGATGAGTTTAGATTTCTGTTCTGGGTCTGGGTGTTTGTGTATTCGTCT
>DWNE01009870.1:0-10644 GCA_018249875.1 Cecropterus toxeus
TTTTATTTTGGCTGGTCTGTATTAGTTTTAAAGAAGTTTTGGCGGCTGTTCCCCACACTTCTATTAAGTAGTCAAGAACATACTAATACATATGTATGTAAATATATTTTTTGTTGTAACTGGAGAGGTGGAAATAGGTGCAATAAACAATTAAAATAAACTTAAATTAATAATGTGTATACAATATTCATACATATGGATAATGAAATTAAAGTTCCGCGTTCATTGCATATTTTTGCAAGAATAAAACAGTTTGATGGATGATAGGAATGAGTATAATTAATAATAAATAATAATTATTTTTTGTCTGTATGTGTTTGAAATCGCATCAAATCAAAACTAATCAATTTTATTAAAAATATAATTATTATCATTGATATCTTGATTAAAATGTAGTCTTTGTTTGATTGAAATCTATTTATTCAAAAATAGTGAAATTCAAAGATATGTTACATTTTTAAACACGGATACATTCGGTGGCACAGTTAGTTCATATTGTTTAACTTACACTTTAAATTTAAACTACTTTCGTACAATAAAAGTGTTACTTTATAACTGCGTACTATTTAGTTAAAATGAAACAAGTAACAGAGCGCGAATAATAATTAATAAATTTTCCCCTCCAGCGGTTTCCTCTAGGAACTCGAAACAAGATACTGGATCTTGCAATTTCTCTTCTAACTTATTACCGCTGTTTACATTGTTTGGTTCTGAAACTAATATTGCCTGACATGTGAAAGTTAAGAACTAATACCAAGAATAGTTTTGTCGGACATAATATGTAATAGGGATATAAGTATGAAGCATTTCGTTACCATAAACATTTTTTTACGAGCAACTGTTGTTGATGTTCTCATCTCGTCTATTGGTTGGTCACAACAGAGACGGATGACAGATCACTTCATCTGTCTGCGTTACGTCACGACTTGGGCGTGTCCTCTTCGTCTCCTAACCGACCACCGTATGGACGCGCGCGCAGCGAACGAACTCCATATTCAAATTACAAATCGTTATCGAACGGTATCGAAGGTACGTACCGTGCTTGTGCCTTATCTGTTGTGGCCTATCCAAGAACATCGCTTTAGAGAGTCGCTCGTTCTGACCTTCCGTCAGTCCCTAGAGTGGGATTAAAGCCGTTCCCCATCAGGTTGACGCGTATCCTACAAGCGTATCGTATTTGCTACCATATTATTGCTGACGAAAGCGGGCGTGCTTCTGACGACCCGCGTGGCGGTGCAGTCACCATAGCGGTCTGACACGCAGTGGGTTCCGGGTTCGATCCTCGGCCAGACAGACATCTGAATGATGAAATTAAATTTCTACTCTGGGTTGAAGTGTTTGTGTATTCGTCTTTGTGTGTGTCCATGGCACCCACGACACAGGAATATATCCTAACGTGGGGCTATGAAAGTAGACAGATACTGACGTAATTTTGCTAAAGAATGAAATAAACTGTCATTCATGCATTTTGTGTGTTTTGTTTTTAGTAATTACGTAAAATTTATGGTCCATTACTGGGTATTGTTCTCTCCTCAGAAGTAGGAGAGGCCTGAAGCGTACTTCTTTGAGTGATATTTAATGTAAATTAAGGTTACTACCTTTCACCTTGTCCTTATCGTTAAATTAAAGCTAAAGGAAAATCACTACTAACTAACGATTGCAAGGACTAAACTACAAAAATTAGAATTATGAAATTTGGACTACAGGTATTTTTATGACTTAAAAAACTATTGATAAAGGGTTTTTTAATACTACACCCTTTATCCTACCACCAGTCCTTAGTCCACCAATTCGCACTAGGCCAGCGCGGTGGACTATGGTTTGAAACTCTCTCATATTGAGAAAAGACACATGCTCAGCAGTGGGACGACAATAGTCCATCCTTAAATCTCGCCCTTTTAGGTTCAATGCTAGACGTACACCTTCCGTAATTGGGGCTTTTGCCATTTGTAGGTCAGTCTTAGTGTTGATATCTCAAGAGCGATGGGTCTGCCCATCCATTTTTTTATCTGATTGAAGTAGCAAAGGACCATACAGACCACTTGATGGTAAGTGCTTACTGCCCATGGACACATTTTAGCATCTTCGTATAGAACGGGGATTCTATCTGAAGTTGATCACAGATGCGTTGCTATTCCTGAAGTCTAAGATGGTCGCCTAATACTATATAAATGAGTCGGCAATCACATCCATATTTTTTCTTTTCACCGAAACGCAAGAATTGCTTCACGCTAGAAATAGATGTGACGGTGGTACCTCCCTCATCGGACTACGCTGGTCCTGCCACCTGTATCTCCTGACATTTGTCCGTTAGCTATGTCTTATGACATCAACAAGAAACGGAAAAGTGGTCATCGATACCACTTTCCTAAGGTTGTCTACACATCCCTACACTTGAGGACTAATTCGGAATGAATATGTCAGAATATTTCAATCAATACGAAAATTAAACGCAACAATTTCTTTATTATTATTGCATGTAAAGGTAACAATTCTATCTGATATTGTTAACGATTTAAGAAATTATTTACAATATCATATGATAATAGCAATACTAGTATCAAAATCTATCCGCAATCAATCATATGTCATTTCATAACAACAAACCAATTTGCAATCAATCACATACAAAATATGATTGCAATTTTAGAACAATTTCGTCTAATGTTTATATCATTGGAAAACTAGATGAATTTGTATATAGAGCATTTACCCGACTACGCCAAAGGGAGGGTAATGTTTTTCGAGCGTAAATATGTATTTTTGTATGTCTATTTCTTCAACATCAGACCAAACAGCTTGACGGATCAGAATTGTTTCAGTTTGCAGAGTGACGTAGACTTTAATTAAAAAATGACGCCAAATTAATAACATAACCATCATCCTGCAAACTCAAACATTTCTAATGTTATGTCATATGTCACAATCCATCAAGCCGTTTAGACTGTAGCGCATGCCAAAGCAATGGACATTCGTTCATACATATATAAGCTCAAAAACATTACCTTCCCCCTGACGCAATCGGTTAAAAACCATACACAAACATTATTCCCCACCAATGACCCTGTAAACATTTTTATATGAGAAGAAATTCACACTACTATTCTTTGCAACAAAACTTTTTACTTTATCCCCTCGCAAAGTTTCCTCAGAAGGAAATTGGGAAAAAATCAATACTATTCACAGCATCTAGAAACGTGGAGCGTGTTCCAC
Source organism: Cecropterus toxeus (assembly GCA_018249875.1). Lineage (NCBI taxonomy): Eukaryota > Metazoa > Arthropoda > Insecta > Lepidoptera > Hesperiidae > Cecropterus > Cecropterus toxeus. Next base: position 3,214 of record DWNE01009870.1, read on the forward strand.
TAGATTGCACAGAACGAAAAATTACATAGTTTTTCGCCTTGCAGGTGTAAAGATTCAGCAGGTGGCTGCAATAATGGTGGACTTTTACTAGGATCATTTTTACTATAAAAATGTTAACTTTCTTACCTATAGCTGGTAGCTCTTTACTAATAAATAGGTTTAATGACATGAATACGAACCAGTCTTGTTCGACCCATGGGCATTTGTAATCAATCCCTGATAAGATTGGTCGTACCTGAAGTTAGCCGCAGCTGCGTCGCTATCACTAAGGAAAAAGGACTAAGTTGGAATGCCTCGGATAATTATGACTCCCTTACCACACAAATTATTTTTAGATGGCAAATATGTAAACATACGCAAATGAGTATGTCATTTAAAAAGTATACATTCTCTTACTTAATATGCTAATAGCTAATGAACAATCCATAGTACTTAATTACAGTAAAACAGTGGAGATTCTGCCAGCCTTCTGAGCTTTCGCCATTTATTATTTGTGTCTCTTCCGCTATCCTGCGTTCCTGTAGCTATTGTATCTTTTTAAAACCACCGTTCATATTCGCTTGTTACTGTTTATCTCAAATAATAAAGGAACCAGGAAGCGTCTTTAAAACTTTTGACTATTTAAATTAAAACAATTGTTCTCACTTCCTATTCCTTTCATTACATTTGTACAAGTTTTATTTAATAAAAAATAACATATGGTTTAAAGATTTAGTATGAAGCAAGTTACGTGTAAAAAGTCAATGCTTTTTTTAATAAATATCTTACTTATTTCTGAGAGAGAGCGTAACAGTTGTGCAAATCGTAATAAGCATGATTTGCATTATAAATATGCAAGTTAAGACACTTTTTGAATTTGAGATTGTTTTTACTTTTCGCTTAATTAATTTTTATAACCAAACCGGCTCTGACATTCATAGACCGCTAAGTAGGTATTCCAGGGTTTTGGGCGGCAAGAGTGGGGGCCGGACCGTCTGGCCAAGCGACCCCGGGAAGGATGGCGGTATGTGCGGTTGCATTTCGTCGTAAAGACCAGACATTGCGGTGAGTCCAGACGCTCACCTTGGTCAAGGCCAATGGTGCAACGCGCTCAGAGAACTCTGGTTGTGTTTCCTTGGAGATTTATAAATCCTTGCGTCAAGGACCGCCACCTGGATTTTAATGCGATAAAATCCTACATAACATGGCGTCGCCCTCACGGCGCTGGGTAAAGTACTGCATCGGCATAGTGAAGGTTATCCGGTCGAAAAAAAGATCGTTGGTTCGGTCTTTCTTGTTTTTCTTGGAATTAACTTATTTTTTTACCGAAAAGTACTTTATCAGAAAAAAATCATAAATTGTTCAAAATTTACAGTTAAAAACTTCAATATTTTTTGACAACCAAGACACGTATTAAAACTATAAACTAAATTTTGTATTCATTCTCCACGAAAGTAAAGTCAAAGATACAATTTATATGCAGAGAGCGAACTGTGAAGATTTAAAAACGAAACGATGAAAAATACTGATAGTGATAATTTTGCTACAAAAATAATTTATACTTACTGTTATCGCTGCAGATAATGATTATAATGATTAAATGATTATTTTGCAAATACAGATAACCTGCCAGGCTAAGTGAACTTCCTGGGGAGTCATGTTCCGACAGTTTCCGATATGCAAAATGTTTAGAATACTTCAATAACATAATTCGTAAGACTAGTGCCGCCATCTCTTGATGACCTATGACAAGTCGCTGCAATCGACACGACTATGAAATATTTAATCAAACTTTTAATCCTTAAAGAAGAATTATAATTTTAATTACTGAGTGTATTCAAGTAACAAATAAATATATGACTGTGAAAATCTTGTATATATGTAAAAGATATATGTAAAAAGCAAACTACGATGATTAATACAACGTCCTATCTCATAGGAAGCGGGTGGCCAGGACGTCAGCTATATTTGGGTACGCAACCGTCCCTCTAGCGGAAGGTCTAGGTAATCGACGACAGTGACCAAATCCTCCTCCCAACCTTAGTCTTATTGCTACAGGTAAAAAGATTCGCCACCATAACCCGGTAAACTTGTAAATGCCAAAATATCACGACTTAAGATAAAACCAAAAAGAAGTTTCTCAATTTGAATGTTATTTTGATTAGCAAATCTGTAATTTAAAATTTATTATAATAGTTATATTGTTTTAATTGTTCGGGACTATTTGAAATCATTTTAATTCATACAAATATTATTTTTTACGTATTATTTCTTACCACAAAAGTAATTCCATGGATTTTGCTATATTAGGAAAAACGAACTACATACGGAGGAACTGCAAATAAAAATTACTTACATTGAAATGAGCTGCATTTCATCCGATTACTTTAGTATAAACATTTTATCCAAACGGATCACGTATATTCGAAACTAAATTTTATTTTAATACTGTGCACCAACAGTGAAACGCACAATTCGTATGCGGGGTGCGCACTGTGATGATTTAAAAAACGTGACGTCGAAACGCAAAGGGAAATAGTTACTTTGCCAACGAAAAGTTTGCGCATACTGGCGTTTATAAGGCGACGCTTTGAATAACAAGCATATGCATGTGCATGTCATGCCGAACTTATTCATAACTTTGGTACTAATGAATGACGTATTCAAAAAGTGTCATGGTTTAATCTTAGTTATTTATAAGTTATTAATGGTTGTATTTATCGTTTTTCGATGAAATTTGAAGCACGAATAGTATATAACTTGGATTAACACATAAAGGTAATCATTACCTTGGTTACCGAGACCGAAGCGAGTAAAGCCGTGGGAATAGTATAGTAATGACAATTAAGTCATATGCGTTATTTTTTCATTTCTAGATGATTATATCTTGTATCATCATATAAAACTTCACAGTATTCAAGTTATCGCCTTGCCACCATTTTGTACACCACATAGTGTTAGTTCAGAGCGACCAAATAAACTTGTGCCCGAATATTTATGCGTTGAGCTTAAAATCTGGTATATATAGGGTACAGATAAGCAATAAATAGAACGTAGTACAAAGTACATCACAATCGCTCGTGTGCAGCAGCCTGAAGGCGATATTTCAGTCGGTACAGATTGAGCTAGAGGGAAGTGGGTTTAGATTTCTGTAATGGTGGAAATAGATTACCAACAAATCAACCGTCAAATTTTGATTTAGACTTAGCTTAAGTAAAGCATTGATAAAAATCTTCCACTGTGTATTAATATACTTAATTTGAATGTTTTTAAATGTTTTAATTTTAATTTATATATCGGTAAAAATAGTTGGATTTACAATGAATGATCTGGGTATATACAATATTAGACCCCTTTTCCACTGGTAATGGGTTAATATGTCAGTGACCAGTTACCATCAAATGGACTGTATGCTTATTTACGACTTCAATATTATTACAAAAAATAGGGAACCACTCAAGACCTACACTATATTTACACTATATTTAGACCTACACTATACACTATATTTAATTGGGAAGGAATAAAAGATAGGACCGCAAATTTAACGCGCGCATCTATCTTTACATGAAATAACAATTAATACATTAAACATCTCACAGTGTACAAATATAATTGAATATAAGCTATATGTTAAATAAAAAATACTCAATATCAATGTAGGAAAATAGAATAGATATAAAGAGCAAGTAACACGCAAACATAAATACAGGTCCAAACTTTTATAAAAATTTGTAAGATTAATAAAGTCACTGAGCACAGAAAAATATACACATACTAAGGACGCTATGTAACAGCCTGCAGCTAGGCGATATTTCAGTCAGAATAGATTGAGGTCCAGAGAGGAAGTGGGTTATTTTGTTACACTGTTGTTGTTGCAACATACTCGTATTGCTAGAATTTATAACTATGTTAGTATACAATATGGTATGTTCAGATTTCTCAAATGAATAATATAAGAGCTGTAACTCAAAATATACAGACAATTTAAAACCACTTAAGCCACAGTTGTTTTAGATGATGTCTGACTTTTTTAATAATATTTATGTTATTTTTCCAAAAAAATAGCCATTTTTTACAGTTTTCGGCTAATTATATTATTAGGTGTACTTGTTTTTGTTACAAATGCATCAAATTCGCATGTACGATTCAAAAGATAAACAGTACTATTTTCTTATACTATATACAAGTGATTCGAATAAAAATCAACCACTTATAATTACTAAAAAAATTAGATTATATCTAAAATGAATTTAAAACGTTATATCATTTTAAAACAGCTTCAGTAAACTTAAGATGGTTAAGATATAGAAACTTCTAAGAAAAGTCTTGATTTGCGTTAAACGAGGTAGCGGGCAGCGGCTAGTATGAACCAAACCAAATGCTCGTATGGCACTCACGGTGCACAATGTGGTTCAACGCTAAACTATTGTACTGTAAAGATGGAAACAGATTAACACCAACAAAGTTATAAAGCCGAAAAATATAATGTCGTATTTGAAAGGAATGAAAAAATAAAAGAATAAAGAACTGATCATCATCTAAATTTATGTACTTATAGTGATATAGAGATTAGATAAAACTATTAACTACTGCTTTCGAGTGTCCTTTCGAGTTCCTTTCATTAATTTTAAGTAAAGTTACTGTTACATTCATGCAGTTTTTCAAGTTTCCTAGATCAGACGAACCGAACAATACCGATTGTGATGTCAAAAAAGTAAAGTTTTAAAAGTGTCTGCAATTCAAAGAAAATTATTTTTTAAACTTTTCTCTATTTTCAAATTGTGTCTACATTTCAATTTTATTATGATTGCGATTTGTAACAATCCGTTGTATACTCAATAGCATTTGGTACAAAAAAGTACCAACATAATTTCGAGGACGAACAATATTCTATCTTTACAGGCGATATTTCAGATACGGTACAAATTGCGGTGCAGGGAACTTGTTGTTTTGCTAGTGTACAATGTTACGGTCGAAACAGATTGCCAATAACTGAACACAAAACAAGTAGGTGTCTTGTTTCTGAAATTGGAAATTATCAACTTGCTTTCTTCTGCGACTTTGTTGGCGTTGATTTTAAGTTCTATTAAGTTCTATTTTGAGTTATGAACAAATGAGTTCATAACTCCACGTTTTTGTTTTTATTGTCGGCTATACCCTGCAATGTATTTCAAAATAATGGACAAAACATAAATAATGATTGTTTGAAGGGAACATACTTACTCGTACTAAGGGCACAGGAGTGGCAATACACTTGTAATCGAATGACAGTAGAACGCGTGCTCTATTAGATGATTACGAATGTCCATGTCCACTTTTTACCCGACTGCGTACAGTAGGAGGGTAATTTTTTTCGAGCGTATGTATATATGTCCATTTCTTGGGCATGCGCTACATCCGAGCAGCTTGAAGGATTGTGACGTGTGACATATCATTATAATCGTCGCAGTTTGGAGAGTGATATAGGGTAATTAATTTTTAATAATGACGCCTGGAAATATGGGAAAAATTGGGGAAGGGACGATTTTTTTGCTATTGAATTGATAGCTAATAAATAGATCAATCTAAATATATGTATTATAATACTTTTACTTGACTATTTTGATTGATGTAACCAGTTTCTACTTATAATATTGAAGGAGCAAGCGAACATGTAGTCCAGCTGATAGTAAATGGCTCCTGCCGTCCATGGACATCAGTAATCAACCCCAGATAAAGTCAGTCTTACCAAGGTTGACCACAGGTACGTTGCTACTCCTGAGGACTATGTTGGAACGCCTCGGGTAAGTACAGAAATAGGTGTAGCGTTGGTGCTTCCGGAGTCGAACGACAAAGGCTTCTAATACTTCTTATCATTAGGTCGTTATATTTGTATCAGCCGTTCAAATTGACGACCCGCGTAGCTGAGGGGTCACCATACCGGTTTGACACGCAGTGGGTCCGGGGTTCGATTCCCGGCCAGACAGACATCTGAATGATGAGTTTAGATTCTGTTCTGGGTCTGGGTGTTTGTATATTCGTCTTTGTGTGTCCATGGTACCCTGACACAGGAGAAAATCCTACTGTGGGGCTATGAGTGTAGAAAGCGCCTTTAATTATATTATTACTAGCTATGCCATGCGGTTTTACCCGCTACTAGGTACATAAGAAAGAACAAACATATACATATATATAATATAGTCTATAGCCTTCCTCAATAAACGTACTATTCAACACAAAAATACTTTTTCAATTCAACCAGTAGTTCCTAAGATTAGCGCGTTCAACCAAACAAACTCTACTGCTTTATAATATTAGTATAGATAGTATAATTTAGTATTTATTGAAATTTAGAATTAGGTATATTAAAGTTATATTCCCCAAGAGCACTCTTTACCGAACCGAGAACGTATCGTTAGGTGTTTTGTGCTAAAATTTATTCACACTTGTCTAGACATTCAGTGTAGGGCATACACGTCTAAATAAAGGAACGTAAATTATCCCACAGGGACATTTTACCGGGATAAATGTGTCCCACATGCTAATCCAGACGATGGTCTTGTGCGCGAAATTTATATAAATCCAGGCAATAATTTTTGCATTATTAAGTAACAGTTCGTATTTGTTGGCAATGTAGGCTAGTGAAAGAAAATAGGTGGTTACATATATATTTACTTTTTAAAACCACTTTTTTCTACAACAAGTATATATTACAATATACATATTTTTAGATAGGTCTATTTACTACATTTCATTTGATATTGATATTGTCGTAATAGTAAACAAATTCGTCCCTCCCCCCTCCCCCCCCATTTTCCTCTATTTCTAATGGTAATGTTTTAGTTTTAGAACAATCTAAATATATATATACATATAATGTAATACTTTTACTGAACTATTTTGACAAAAACTCATATAAGCGTTAAATAAAATATATATATCACTTTGAATAAAAAAATTGTTTCAAGCAGTCGGGTTTTTGTTTTAATGTTTTAACGATGTTACTAATTTGCTACTAAAATCTGATAAAAAAGTAAGAATTTGTTTTTTAATATTGAGTTATAATATAAGCAATATTTTTTCCTAAATATTTTTTTGTAATTTATAAGGCAAAAATCTCAATTTTAATACGAAGCTTGCGATTTTCTTTTAGAAAAGCTAATAATAGGCTTAATATCTCGATTTACCGAAGATGATTCCACATAAATGGCGTGGGACGTCGCTTTTCGCTATTTATAATTCCTCTTAAGGGGCCTGAAAATAAAACGGTTGGATGTGTATTTTTCTTTAACATTTTAATAACGCATATCTACATATATAAAACAAAATTTAATGATTGAAAATAAGTTATAATATAAATTCAATAGATTATGTTAATTTTTGTTTGTCTGTCTCTGCGTTTGAAACCTTATAAAAAACAAAAACTACTGAAAATAATATTGGTTTGAATTTTGTATGGATATAGCTTAT
>DWNE01009871.1:0-10643 GCA_018249875.1 Cecropterus toxeus
ACAAAAACTCCTTCACGCTAGAAATAGGTGTGGCGGTGGTACTTCCCCGGTCGAACTACATAGGTTCTCCCACCTGTCAAACTGTCTGTATTAGCAAACTAGTTTATTTTTTATGGCGATTATATAAAAAGATACTTTAAAAACATAGGTTTTCGTCAATATTTCTTGACGTTAAATGCACAAAAGGGACCATTTAATTTTATTGCACTCAGTTTCAAACTACATAATCATATCACGTCTCTGGACCCCATCTGGATTCAACGACAGCATCTTTTATAGTGTTTATAAATTGCCTATTTTAATAAATTCCAGTGTCTTCGCTTGATATCTTAAAGCCGTCCTGAGACTTTTTAACGATCTTATTGAATTAATGCGACCGTTAGCTACAAAATTATACAGTTACTGTTCCAAGAATAAAAATTATTTCATATTTTTTTTTTGTATCTCAAATTAAAATACTTTTTTCTCCTTTTTAAGGCATACGAAAATTAAATGGGTCAAGATTCTTTTATTGGCCTTATTGTTGGCTACAATGAAACTCCATAATTGATATTTTTACGTAATAATATTTATTTCAATTGAGCGTCCCATGATTGCGACATTCTTTTCATTTATTTGACGATTTGTTGTGACTACTATTTAGATAAATATTAATGATCTTAATATAAGAAATATATTCAAGTCACAAAATAAAACTAAATTTAAAAATCTTCCAAAATCGTCCCCTGGAATAGACGGAACAGGCTTTATTTTATTGTTATTCCTTTTCCTCGATGAAAATAAAGTTGTATTTATTTTTGTTTCACCCGAATAAACGCGATGGTTCATTATAAAGTTAGGATGGGATCCCTTATCCTCAATAAAATAATTTTGTTCGAAAGGTTATTTTGTCTTTGGATGTCCCACAGGAGTCTATACAAATTGCTTGGTTGTTCCAATCTGCTTCCCGGATCGCGTCTTCAGTCTACCGAGCAATAGGATTGGAGCAATGGAACCGTTTAATATGCATTATTATGTACCATTACATGACTATTTTTGAGTTCTTACTTTAATTAATTATCCAATGTTTTTGAGATTTATTTGTATTATAATATATGTCTGTATACACCATAATAAAACTATTTTTTATAAATATGAAGTAGCAAACGAGCAGGCAGCCCACCTGATGGTAAGTGGTTGCTGCCGCCCATGAACATTTGAAGCAACTTCATATAGAGCAGAGGTTATAAACCTGTAAAACTGTAGTAGAACAGGGGTTCTATATGAAGTCTATCACAGGTGCGTTGCTACTCCCGAGAACTGCGATGGTCGCCTCATATAAAAGTGAGCCGGCAACCACACCCTTCCACCGAAACGCAAGGACTGCTTCACGTTAGAAATAGGTGTGGCGTGGTACTTCCCCGGTCGAACTACATTGGTTCTACCACCTGGTGTAAAACTGTAGTAGAATTGAATTCTGTACATTGAATAAAAACTAAAAAAATACTCTTAGAGCTGTTCATACAAGTGACATAAGCCAAAAAAACATTTTGAAATTCTTGTCTTAAATAAATGTTATCAAAAAAATTCAAAATATTTCTTATTTCATTCACTTTTCATGACATGACACTTTTCATGGCAACATCATACTTTATAATATACACAAAAAATAGATTTTAAATGAATATGTTATTTAGATAGGTTTCAATTTGTTATAAATTAAAAAAAATAGCAGATTAAATCTTTATAAAAATTGTTTTGAAACTGAACGTAACTGAGGAAACTATGTCTATTAATGTTATTTTTATTTACGTTTGTTTATTATTATAAAAAAACTGTCTAGCGTTTAAGCTACATCGTATAGAAGAATTATTAGTTTATTAACATTGAATCAATCAATCACAAAAAAATGTTAATTACTTTTAATCTTCTGTCACCTATGTACGTCATTGATTAAAAATGTCAATATCCAGAAAAAAAAAAATACTTTTAATCTTTCTTATCACTTATGTGCATAAGAAAAATGTTACTTTAAAAGGGATGTAATAATACACACAGATAAAGATAGTGCCTTTATTCATACAGATTCTATACAGACTCCGCCAATACATACAAAACATCAACAATTTCGGAACGAAATCATAATGACACATACCTAGGAGTTACAACTATCAAGCCATAACAATAAGTGAGGAGCCTTTGAAAAACTGCTTCGTAAAACCTTTCATTCTAAACATAAACGAATCAAGTTGACGGCTTATTGAAGCAAATGCGTTTTCAAGCTATATTCCGCCTTAAATCAGAATGTTAGCGCCAATGTCATGGTTTAAAGTGTGTAATAAAGGTAGCTACGCATCTGTGATTATCTTCAAGTCTCGTGGATTTCTTCTTCTCTGCTTGGACTTTTCAAGGAATCTTGTTTTATCATGATCAAACATTTTGACATTTAAGTAGCAAACGTATTCCATCAGGTAGACTGCACTCCTCTACCAACGGAGAGTTGTATGTATTGCTACTTAGGACCAAGTTATAATGCGTCGCGCCTTATTACCACACTTTTCAAACCAAAACACAAAAATGTTCTACCACCGGTCATAATAACATCGCGTTTCTGACATATCAAAAGATCTTTGGCCTCAAAGAAATTTAATTTCCCGTACAACCACCATAAAACGAAGCAGTTATTCAAAGTAATATTCACAATGGGTACTTAATTGACGTACAATCGTGATAAAGAAAGGTAGTGACAGATGTGCGGAAGAAATTAATAAATAGCCACCATATTGTAGATGCACACTGAGTTTACGTCGGCATTTTGAGACGTGTGGTTCTTAGGAAAATATATTGCCAAGTATAAAATTTTGCGCGATAGCAGAAGTGATTGAAAAAGTCAATATTCAAATTACACATCTAAGTCGTCATTTAAAATTAGCCAAATGGTAATAGATCCAAAGATTTTACATTAACAATGTACACGCTTCAACCATGAGCTTTAAAAACAATAATTATAGATATAGTCATGTCGATAGCATAACCATAGTTTCACGCGAGTTACTTTTATGTAATATAACTTATTTAAAAAATATTAAAATATATATTAGCGACATTTCTATTTACCTCTCACTCCATCTCCCTAATATGTAAACAACAAACATTAACAAGAGCGGCCACTTTTTATTACACTCTTTTTTAAAACAAATTATTATTTACCATTCTGAATCAGTCAAAACCACTTCCGCAAACATTCCTAAAACCGTATAAATATAGCATAGCATGGCATAGCGTAGCATTGCATACGTAAGCCCAGTCTGCAACCAGCATTACCGAGTATTGAATATCAGTCCTTACTTAACACCTAATAGGGTCGCCTACTTTAAACGATTAGAGGTCACTGAACTATGATACGATGAATCTAGATGAGGTATCTAATTAACAAATACATAGGGTAACATAAGGCTAAGGCAGTTGCCACACTAAGAACATCACATACTAGAGCAGTATAGTGCTTAGTGTGTCATCAGCCTATTTCGAACTTGAAAGCGAGATTACACACTGAATCTATTTTGCCGCAGCTCCTATATTAAAGTTGAAACTTTCTTATAATATAAATTAAATAAATTATTATTCTATATATTTACTTCGTTAACATAAGAAATTATACAAGTTTATAATGTTAAATAATTTGTTTATAAAACGAGTTTCTCGAACGATACGGACGAGAAAATCGTGCAATTACAAAAGCGCATTACATGCATTATCTGTTATTTGCAAAAAAGGGTTCGTCTTCGAGAAACTCGTAATAACACAGGCTTTTGTGTGTGTTATTAATGAATAATTATAAAAGATATCAAATTATTCATTAATTTAATATTGATCAGTAATTAAAATTGTTATCACATTAATTAAAGATATTAAAAACACTTAATGGACCAAATTCAAGTAAAATCAATCTGATGCATAAGATTGACTTCACTCAAATGAAGGTCTATGGAGGACCAATCCAATTTCTTACCAAACTACTAAAATACTGAACAAAATTTCGACAGTTTGTAGGCCTTTGAGAGTCATTTACATCACAACATTATAGAACTGCAATTTTCACAGATAAGATTATCTAATCCATTCATCCAACTCAAAACATTTCAGAAACATGATATCAAAATACAGCATCATTTCCGAAACAAAGCTAAGCTGATAAGCCGTCAGAACGTTCGTTGAAAAATTTTCACCCTTTCGAGTTCCACATGATTTGTCGGAAAACAAAAGGACCAAACGGTGGGGTACGGACCAGTACATTTTTTTATTTGTATTGCCGTCTGGTGTGCATAAGACCACGGACACACATATTAAAACCTGTGCAAAGTTTTAACGTGCTATTACTTAGGATATTTTCAGAAATATTTTCATTAACACTATCATACACAGAGATTCTAACGGCATGTCGAGGATGAAATTCCAGATTTGTGATTTAAAAGCGTATTATCGAAAGTTCGGTCTTCGAAGTAAAACAACTTTACTGCTAATACTGATCATGAATAATTTAATCGAAAATATTCAATTCATGGCATTACTTCCCTCAGCCACGAGCCAAACATTCACTGGATTAGTCATTGATATTTGTACATAATTACAAAATGACGCCTTGTTTTCCTTTTACTATTTGAAAACTAAGTTTAAGTCCGCATCAAAGTTAACCAAACAAGTAGAAAGTTCTAATATTCTGATCGGTTCTAATCTAAATCGGATAGACCGAGAGCCATTTCGCTATTTCTCTCCAAATTCTGGATTGGATGTTACAAAAGCATTGGCATCACGCAGACGTTCCAATTTACTAGGACTCATCTGTAAATCCCGTTGTATTTGGTCCACAGAATATGAAAAGGATCGCTTCGGAGGTTTAACTAAGTTTCAGCACCCACAAATACCTGTTTTCCGCAGATATAAAGGTAAGTACACATGACTGAAATACAAAACAAATTATCTGGAAACAAAACTAACGACAAATCATAATGGTAACGAATATACTTCGTGGATCGTCATAATGTATGATAATATATCCACAATTGGTATCATTAGCGAAGCGATGGAATAATGGTGTTATAAGAACTATTTAAATATAAACAACCATATAGTTTTAGTAACAGGTTTCATAAAGAAATAGGTATATCAAAACCCTATATTAAACATAATAGAAAGAAGAAGAACTTAAATTATTGGAAATAGGATTTCCCTGAAATAGTCAGAAACATATTCCACCACACTGTTACAATGCAGATTGTTAGGAAACCAAACATTTTCTAAATATCGATGATAAAATTTGTAGACAAAAAGTCTACTGAAGTAATCCAAACATTCACTGTTAATCAATTACAGCCGAACATTAATCAAACAGAAAAACCGCGCACAAATTAGGCGCTTTCAAATCATCAAAGGCTTTGCATTCGACATTATTTATGAATTAACCCCGTTTTCATACGTTTAGATATACATACATCATTTAATACACAAGATACCTTGCGAGCTATCGGCAAACTTTCTGCGGTTTCATTCCGTAATTTCGCTACAAAAACGGTGAACTCAAAATTTTCGCTTCAGCATTCACACAGTTTAAGTTTCTGTTTATTTTTGATTGCACTCATTGAACTAAAAATAAACGCTTTCAATTCTGGTAGCTTTTTTTCGTTTATTCTATTTTATTTGTTCGTAAACTTCTTTAAGATTTTAGACGTCTTTTACACTTAAAACCTCCTTTCAGGCCAAAACTTAGGTAATATCTAGTATTACTTAGTAAACGATCATGGAATCGGACTCCAGCCCGGAATTATTTACACGATCGGAAAGTACCAAAAAAAGAATATTCCTTCCTACACCACGAAACCAGAACACTTAGCAATACATTGTTGCTATAAGATTGAAATAGGTGTGAAACCAGTGTCGCCGCAAGGGAAAAGCGAATAGAACTAATAACTTTTAACGCTTGCAATGTCATAGGGATCACTAATATTGCAATGTTTGCAGGAACCTAGCATCTCATCTAATAACCCCATGTCATTACAATAAAAGTCACTTCAAGAAAGCCCAATAAATCATATTTGAGTTTTATCAAGTAAATTTAAGCAATTTGATACCGACAAAAATAATCAGGCCATAATCTTAACTACGATTATTGACGATATCATGCATTTTCTTATCATATTTCGACATAATTCATTTTACTTTTAAGGCATTTCAACATTCAGTTCTTGATGATTTCAAAAAAACTATTTTCAAAGGGAATGTTTAACAAAATTAAAACAAGTAAAAATTCTTTACACTCCTTCAAATACCTTTTCGGAGTCCTTGACACTTTTCTATGAACGACAAAATCTTTTCAAAGCATTCAGAATTCGTTGTACCTTCAAAGTAAAAAAATGAACATAAGCTTACTTTTAAACTTTGAGCATAAATGTGTAGCATTCTAACATTTAAAAATTGTTAAAGATTGTTGAGAAATAGGAAAATTCTTCAAACCATAGAAGATATAGGCCGACAAAAATGCAGTACGATAAAGAACTAACTAGAAATAACGTTTAAAGATTTTTGAGCATTCAAATTATTTTTTGTAGAAACAAGCTGGAAATGTTGAAGTTCAATGGCGCAGTTCTACATTTGGCCAGTTGAGCATGAAATTTTCAAATAGATCTAGTGTGCAATCTCCTCCTGGCGACTAAACAGCGTTTCCAGCGCTGTGGACGCCGTTTAAGCTCAGCGGTATGGTGTTGAATTCATCCTCCAAATCCTCGGTTTTCCTGTAAAAGAAAGTTTCCATTTAGATAAAACTATTAGAAACATCGAGAAATACATTACGCGATATGTAATATTTTATTTAAACAAGATTTGGGATAATTCCATGTTCTATCAATCTTCTCTCCATCAATAACTTATTCAGTCTATTGATAAGTAAATAAGTAAAGTTGTCAACTAAACTCCGATTATATATTATTTATTTATTTATAGACCTATAAATAAAACGTATCTCAGGGGTAATTAAAATAAGCAATTCGACTACAAGGGTACTACTTATTCCTTTCAGAAAAATGTCTCTGAAATAAGATTAAGTAGAAATAAAAATTAAAATATACAAAACGATCCGTAAAAAATCAACTTGCTTTAGTCCATCATTCCGAGAAATGAAAATAAAGTCCGAAATAGAAAAATCCGTTAAGTTATAACGACATCAAAGGCAAATCACATTAATGGGACCCGGAATAATCTTGCCAAAACAGGCCGTGACGTCTTTCATCAACAAATTTATGAAATAACGAGATCCCTCAAATTATAATTTGCGGTAATGAAATGAAGACGCTTTGAATTTAATCTGCTTAGAGAATCCTTTCGAACCCGAGACGTAATTAACTAAACCAGGGCTGGCGACGCCACCTGCGGTCTTCGTAATGATAGGGCTCAAGTGGAGAGATTGATTAAAAACTTAAATTGTCGGTCTTAACGTTTTCACACTATAGTTGAGGTGGTTAGCTTTTAATTAAGGCCAGCTCAAGCTGTTGCAAGCCTTTCAAGTACTAAGATGCTCTTGATTTTGGCATAATGTAACAGCCTAGCAAGGATTTTGATTTACACGAAAAAAATGGAAGCCATAACATGTATGACAAGTATTTCCTTTTATAATTAGACTCGATTACCGCCACGCAATGAACACTAAATTCAGTCAAAGCCTCCTTCTCCTCCTACTTAAGAACGTAGTCATCAGAAAATGTCAAGTACTTTGTACCTGTTATTGTAAATATTTGACTTTTTCTATGCAATTTCGTATCTCGTAAGTCTCAAAAGTCACCAAGAAAACAGAGCTATCATCATGTCTGAAAACAAATTCTTAAAATAAAAAAAAATACTAATTGCTTCTATTCACTCTTTGTGCGATATTGAAAAAAAAGTTACGATACAATACTTTGGATTGGCTGATCGGCTGCAGTTTAAATAGCGCAGTCATCATGCCCTCTTGACGGCTATACTCCCGTTTGCTAGATCTATATAAAAAGCAATAGAAATCGCAGATATTTGAAATCCCCGCAGAATCCAAAACATAGATTTAAGTAGGTCAAAGGTGTGCCAATATTAGCAAGCAAACAAGACGTGAACGCTCAATCTAACGCAATATGAACAGAACACACAAGTTTGATTGCCGATGGAAATAATGTTTTGTATAGTTCTGGATTTAATACTGAAACTCTCTTGGAATTGGCAACCATTTCATGTGTATCAATTGGACTTCGATTTTTGGATACGTCTTCTACAAGATTCTAGGAGTATGCTCCAATCCCCATCCATGGTATAAGTATAATTATCCTTTATCATAAAGGTTATAATTATTTGGGTCATTATATTTTATAGCAATATTTAATTTAACATTATGTGTTATTATATTCGCATCGCTGTTCAACAAATAATTCGCTTAAATTCTATTAACAGTTTAATATTAAGTACGAGTATTCGCTGCAATTATTCGGATGACTTTCCAATTTCATTGTTAAATTTTTTAATCATTATATTCAGGACTCTAATTTTAAATAGTTTGTTAAAATTTCCCAACATTAAATTAAATTACTCGCATTAAGCATTCATGGGTCCGCGATTTGTGATGTGTGATCTGTCAGATAAACAATGTCAGGAATGGTCGGAAAATGAATCAGTCATTGCCAGTAACATTCATTTCATATACTGTTCTGTGCTTTGGCGGTTATTATTATTGTTAGCGTTGTATTAATGGACAGATGTCATTATACCGTTTTGGAAGTATTATGGGCGGTCCACGGTTTGATAACATCCGACATGAGTTGGCTAGTAACTTATAACTATTTTCACCGATCCGCATTGAGCCAAGGTGGTTGTACGCAGCCCAGGCCTAGGCCTCCTTAGCTATAGAGCGACCCATGCTTAACAATAGGACATAAAACGGGTTGGCGCGAACTGCTAATATTTCTATTTTAAGTGTTAAGAGTAGTTTCTTCCACCTTTCATAATAGCAGTATTAAGCTCTATAGTGTTCAGAATTGAGGGGTAAGGAAGAAATATTTATCCATACAAAATGTTCCAACATATGTTGTAATATGGTTGACCTTATGCAGGTTTTTAATCATTTCTGTCGTTGATCACAAATATCAAAGGGCACCTATGGCCGCTTGCTCTTAGGTTGACTGCATGCTAGTTTGTTACCTCTAAGTATATATAACCAAATAGTTCCTGTAATTAACACATACGGTGCTGTGTTGCCAAGGAACTCGACAACACGCTGCCGCGTGTTTTGATATAAAAAAATAAATCAAGTCGATTTTGTCAACCCTACAAGTTTCAAAACTTAGACTAATCTTAAATCTTTGCAAAGCGGACCGGACTAAGCAACTTTGATATCCTGATTTAAAGTAAAGGCCACCGTTGCTTATCGACATCTAACTTAAACTAACTTAAACTTCAGAACTACTGAGTCATCCTTAAACACTGTATCGTATTCAACAATCTGTTCGTAAAATTTAAATCGAATAAGGCTGACGATCCAAAATGGCGGATTAATTATTTTTTGAAAGTACTTTAATGATATGTTAATCAAAGGAAATAAGGGTTCTTTGATAAAAAAAAGTTTGATTTAATATCATTTTTTGATAATCATTTATTTTTATATCGTCTTTAAATACATTATTATACCTTTAGTGAAAGTAATACAACTCTACGCATGGTATAAAAACAACAGAAATGCTAAATATTCGTAATACCTATAATATTTTACTTATATAAGCGCACAAATAAAATTATTTGAACAACCAGTAACATACATTAATATTATTTACAAGGCTATATTACACAAGTAGAACTATTTCTACAGCGGCTACAATATAATAACTTGTCTTTAGCAAGTAGGTAGACTGTAGTAAGATATAGACGTACCCAAATCCAAAAAAAAATTAACTATATTGCTCTACAAGTCTACATGATGAACCAGAATTTAGAAAATATCACGTCAAAAGGACCAGAAGATATACATACATATATAACTGTAATAAATAAATATAAATTCATCAATTTCACTGACATTAAGCAATTGAATTATTTTTTTGCAAAAACAAAAGTTGTGACTTGGCATACTTCTACACAAAGCCATTATGAATTCCAACTATAATTGAACCACGTTACACAAAAACACTAACAATAACGACATTACTTTTAACGACCTTCTAAAATACGTTTTTCTCACAAATCTAACTACAAGTAGTTCTTTGTACCTGTATATTTCCAGTTTCTTTTTGCTAACAAAAGTTCTGGTCGTCGGAAGCATCATTTCCTCCCCAATTACTAATGGGTCGGCAATCTACACGAAGGCAATTAGTTGTTACAACAAAGAAAAGTTGCGTAAAATGTATAAAGTTTTTAAAGGTTAAAAGTTTATTAAGAGAACAGAAACGGTGATTGATGAATTTGAGGACTGGAGAGTTTTTGTAAAAAAAGTGGCTAACGAGCGTATCGTTTACCTTTTTGATGTTCAGCCAATATTCAAAATTTATATTTTTATAAGATTGAAGTGAAAAAGTTAGGTTGATTAAAAACACGCTTTCTACACTCATAGCCCCACACTAGGATTTTCTCCTGTGTCGTGGGTGCCATGGACACACAAAGAC
>DWNE01009872.1:0-10641 GCA_018249875.1 Cecropterus toxeus
AGAACGAATACTTAGCAATACTCTGGCGCCCTGAGCGGATTCGTATGCATTATTCATACGCGAAGTTCCCAGGATCACACGCAAACTATATTTCAGCATGTTTATTAATGTCATGTTCTGTATGTTGTGCAATATTCAGTATTTATCACGAGATATGAGAGGAAAATTAATATCATATGAATATTAATTGTTTATTTCAATTGGATCAGATTGATGTATTTGATGGTAAATATACAGGTAAGCATTTCATTCCAAAGTTAGTTTTTTTAGATGTAGCAGAAAATCATTCATTCTACAGTACTGTGTACTGATCTAAGGGATGATACTTCCCTAAGTCATGCCAAATTAGTCCTCAAGGGTAGTAACACATCTGTTGCTAACCTAAGGTAAACCTTGGATCTTATCTGTGGTTTATGGTCAGTAGCCACTTGCTATCAGGCGAGTACAGGTTCGTTTGCTAGTTTCATATTATTAAAAAAGAAAAAATAGACTGCATGCTCGATTGCTACCTCAATCTTATATTCATACACAACACTACATACATACAACGTATTTTATTTACATTTTATGTACAGACGATCTAACAATATTTTTTAACTACTCCAATAACAAATTGTGTTCCCAATGTAGAGATATTTCTTTAATAATTCTCTTTCATCTTGCTACAAGTGAAACATCTAACAGCAGCGTAATGAAACAAAAACCGCCATCTTCTGAAGTTAAATCGATCGTGTTTTATTTATTTAAATGTCTTCAAAGAGCACTGTTGGAGACAATTTATTGCTATACAGGATGTTGCTTAACAAGAAATATATATTAACAGATTTTTAAATAATCATAAGTTCAATATTTCTTGTTATTAATGAATATGTAATAAAAAATATTTTCACGCCCGTTTAGTTTAATCTTATACTTAAAATAATCCTACAGTTATTAAACATATCATTATATAAACGCTGTGCAAAACAGTGTACAATAAAATAAGATAATTGTGTTGTCTGATAAATCTGTTTTGTCTTAAGTAGCTCTATATGATTCATTAGCCATGTTCTTTACTATATATAAAACTTTTTTTAATACGATGCGTGTTTGGAGTTTCTTTTGCGTTTTCTCTATAACAAAACACTTTGCAAAGTAGTAGTTTGTAGGAAGGATTTTATAAGGTAAGGTAAAGTTATTTTTTTTTTTTTGTATTTTTTATTTGAATTGATATTTTATCTCTTCTTATATATTATATATTTATCTAGCATTTTGAAGTGCGTTACGAAAATTCTAACGTCATATCATTATATTCTAAGTGTGTGCTATCTAATACACTACACAAACAAAATATTAACTATTATGTTTTTCATACTGCTTTAATTTCAAATCTCCATTTGTACATACTCCTTACATGCTACATAAAATATTAGAACAGTATAACTTCACACCCCAGTATTTCTCAGCTACACCCTGTATCGTTAACGCATCATTGAGTCGTTTCATTGGACGAAAAAAATATTATTTCAGTGGCAGTACGGGTACATTCACGAACAATTTCACCCGCTTTGATGTGATGTGGTGACGGAGGACTGATGGAGCGGGAAATAGGGTTTAGGGTTCCGTAATCATATATTAATAAACAAATAGGTACGCCTAAAGTACTAGGCTACAGGACCTACCGTGTGTTGCGTAGAAATAGAGAACTAGATGGAGAACATTTTTGCCAATTTAAAGTTTGAATCGACGTTCAGTTTTCGTCAAACGTCAAACATCAATGCCCTTAGTATGAGTTATAACGTTTTCTCAAAATGATCACCGTTTACGTTTTTCCAAGGTATGGCCTAAATCGAAAACGGAAAAGTGCAATGTGCCATGAACATTGCAATGTATGGTCGCACTCATAAACGGTGATAATCTTAATTTAACGTTATAAACTCATACTAAGAACACAGACATTTTTATGTACAATTTGGTGTTACAGACGAACCAAACAAATTTACGATATTTATATAAAGACGAAGAAGGCTACGCAAGACGGATTTTATTTATAGACTAGTAGACTCCTAGACTAATTGGATATCGAACCGCGGGACGTCGTGGCAAAGTTACTTACGATGATGGTAGAAGCCTTTATGGTTGGATTCCAAGGCCATAACACATTTCTCTATCTACAGACAAAATTAATTGCTGCTGTGTTCTGATGAAAGAACAGGATAAACAAAGGTTGTGAAAGGATCCGAGTTGATAACTGACACCTATGGGTGACAGCGACCATTAACATCGGATGCACTACTTGTCTTTTTCAGTTTTATGTAAAAAGATCGTTTTATAAATGTTTATTTAAAATTATATGTACAGAACCCACTATGTCAACCAATTCTTTTTGCTCATCCAATTCGCACGCTGTCTTATCGCGAGCTCTGCAGACAAGTACAATTGAATTCGACGCACTTCCCAGTACTTATGAGGATCTTTGAAGTATTCGCAGAATAGTTGTTACCAAAATGAAACAGTTTCATGGGTATTTGATAAAGGAGATCTTTCCTCCTACACACTCTCTGTGAGTAGATAGAGTAGTAATTGAAAATCGAGAGATCTGGGTCTAGAGTCCCATCCAATCCTAGTATTTTTCAAATTTATGTGAGTTTTAGAAAATAATATAATATAAGAAAACCCTTCACTCTGGGGAGATTTTTTACTAATCAAAGGAAGGTGAAGTCTTCCAATTTTTACTTGACCGGAGAGTAATGGATTAAAAAGTTGTTTTGGTTTGTTCCATTTCTGGACACGATTTTCAACAAATTAGGGAAGATCTGTAGAATATTTTACTACGCTACTTCTGCAGATTAATGGAGAAGCGTATTACAGGCTAACTACAGATGCGTTGCTACACCTAAAGATGAAGTTAAAACGTCTCTGATCAGTTTGTCTCCCTTACCACACCTTTTAGACCAGTAGGTAATGCACAACACTGCTGTTATTAGAAATAGGTGAGTCTCCAAAATCGCACCACAAAGAGTTTTACCACCTTTTTATACAGAAAATCAAATTAAAACAGAAGTTTAGTTTTTGGAACCAATCAGATTCCATGTCATTTGCAAAAGTTACCACATTGGTGACTATTACATTGTAGACATTTTCAGCAGTTATCTTAAATAGCTTAATCTTACCAAAAACTTCCTTATCTTCCGATCCGATTTAATTTTCTGTTAAAACGTTTATTTATAAACATAATATCTAAAATTGTTTAACAAATATTACACAAGTTGTGATATATTATTGTAATTTTGCAACAAATACGTTTTCAACATAGTTCATAAAACAATAGATGATAAATTTAATATTATGATTTAGTTTCACTTTCCCGTGTACGGTCAGCGAAAAACATACCTATTTCTTAAAATAATAATTTAGAATAGTTATTAATTACAACATTTTCTTTTATTACATTGAAATAGCAAAAGAGCATACATTCCTCCTGATGGTATGTGATTATTGGCGCCGATGGACAGCTGTAAGTAATTTCATACAGAACAAGGGATCTATCTGAAGTAAATCACAGATACTACTACTACTGAGAACTGAGATCTTCGCCTCATTTATAAGTAAGTAAGCCGGCAACCACATCCTTCCAACGAAACGCAAGAACTGCTTCACGCTAGAAAATCAACAGTACCTTTCTTGTGCAATGTGGATGGGATGCTGGAAACTGTAGCAAATGAACACGCAACGAAAGAGCTGCACCATCTGAAAATGCATCATCGTAAAAGCACGAACACTGCCAAGAATAAACGACTGAAGAATGAGACAACAACAGTATAAACATAACTATAACTATGTAAAATATACACAAATAGATATTTAAAATTAAACAAAAAATACGAGTAAATCGAAAATTCTACATCGCAATAATAATAATTAATAATTATTATTAAATAATTAACAATTTTAATAATTATGAGGCACATTAAGTTCACATGTCTGCCAAAATAAAAATGTGAATCACAAATGTAATAAACGTATAAATATTTTATTATTTATGTATGACTTAAAATAAGACTTGTTTAACTCATATTATGTTACCAAGAGTATGTATGAGTAGAATTCAGTTTCAATTATTAATTCATCTATGCGAACAAACATACCGGTATAATTAAAAAGCTAGCCTTAATTCATAACCTTTTTTTTCTGTCGCTAACTTTGTAATATACAGAGCATTGAAACCAACCGGTCGACCGAATAAATATTGTCTGTTATATCCTCGGTTCTCAACTGTCGACATAAGTCATCTACAACTTGATACCGAACATAAATGTTTGGTACTTGTATGGTGAAAGTGTCCATTTACGCTGGAAATATATAATGAAGTGCACTTATTTAGTAAGTCCATCCTCCCAACCATCCATCAGCTTCAACACCTTTGGAGGTACATTGCTGGACATAGGCCCTTAAACGCCGCCACTCCAACCGGTCCTGTGCCTTCTGAATCCAACGGTTTCCCGTTGTCTTCTTCAGGTCATCGGTCCACCTTGTCAGGTCCATTCAGTAAATCAGGTCTTCATATTTAATTCGACGGCAGTCGGCGAATCAGCGAGTTAGGAATTGAAGGGTCTCATCTGATGTTAAATGAAATTCAAGGTCATCAGTATACAACATTTAATAAAACGGTTACCTTCCTACTTGACGCTCTCTCTTCTGTTAGTGAACTATATACTAAGTAAGAGTTCTATAAAATATGTCATCAGCATTACTGACACTGTCTCAGTTTAAGATTTAAAATCTAATTAAGAGGTTAAAGGATATGGAACGTAACGGTAACCAGTGCAAAAAGAGTTTCATCATCATATCTTTTTATAAGTTTCAAGCAGCAATCCACCTGTTGGTAAGTGGCCACTGCCATTCTTGAATCCTTAGTAGGAAAGTTCATATAAATAGAGGTTCTTCCTAAAGTCAATGCCATATGCGTTGCTGCTCCCGAAGATTAAGATGGTCGCCTTATCTGAAAATGAGCTGGCAATCACACCCCTCTAACGAATCGCAACAACTGCTTCACGCTAGATATTTCTTATTGTTTTTAGTGATATGTCTTCACCAACAAAATTAGTGTCCCATTGGATCTTTCATAAATTGCCATTATTATAAAACGCTCCAGTATAATCAAAAAAATCTTAGGTAGACTCGTTGTCTAAGCTTTTATAAAACTTGGAGATGAGGGAGAAGGGTCACGTTCTGTTTTGATTACAGATAATACAAATATAAACTAAAGCATATACAAATAATGAGCCCAATTAACAATGCCGGCGCCCGGGAGCAAATAAATAAATTTGTCCGAATTATTTACCGACCTACCGGAGCACGTACGGATTAATTTTATCTCTTACCTCTGCGAAGCCAGAATTTTAATACGATAACCTTAGGGTCCGTGTGTATGTTAATTTTGCAGAAAAAGAAAGAAAGAATAGTACACAATCTTTATTATTACTTTATCATTTCTGAAAGTAGTATAAACACTACATTATTAATATAAAACTGTTATAATATTTTCAATTGTACTGTAATGTATTATATTCCATATTATATGATTATGGCTTCTGTCACTAGTTTCATAATATTTACCGTTTAAAAAATATTTTTTCTTGTGTATGATAGTAATTATTATACGTCATGCACCTTGAAATCGAATTTAAGATTTAACTCAAACTTATACAAGAAATCAACCAAAATATTAAATTGAAATACGTTGGGATATTTTAAAATTAAATTGAACTCGTGTCCCGAACCGGTGGTAGTGTTAGAAAAAATATTATAACTGACAATCTGTTAATACCCCGTAGTCCTATACAAAATAAAGACAATTTATTAAAATTTGGTGCGTTGTCAAATAACCAATGTGCACACGCCTTATGACAACCCTTTTTGTGCTACAATAGATAAAACAAATTAGCATAATCAGAACACAGTGAATTATCTCAGTATTGAGATAACGTTTTATATTCTCCGTTTTAAATTTTGCTTGGAACTCATAACATTTTCGAGCTTATGGTGAAAGCGTTTCAAAGTTAGGAGTATAATAAAAATTAAAATATTACTCGATCCCAAATATATAAACCAAAACCGACTCACATTAAATCTTATTGTAACACTTGATTTGTAACGTTTTATAGTAGGTAGTTTTATATTATAGAAGCAGCATACTACTCCTATGCTGTCCAGTTCCATCCAACCATCAGCCTTTCGAGATCCCCTGTTGGACATCGGCCTCCCCTAAACGCCGCCACTCCAACCTGACCTGTACCTTTTGAATCCAATTGTTCTGCGCTGGCTTCTTCAGGTCATCGGTCCATCTGGTTGGAAGGCGACCTGTGCTCCTTTTGCCTAAGCGTGGTCGCTACTCGAAGACAGTCCAGTTAACGGCACGTATATCAAGAGGACGTACCATTAGGTGGACTACATACTCGTGGCATTAGTTTACACTGTAATATCTTAGGTCGACTACAAATGAATTCCTACACCTGAGTAGGTGCTAAGTAAGAAAGCCTGGAATAAGTGGATACATCGACTGGGTCTCCCTTGCCACACCCTTCAAACCAGGATATGGTAGCGCTCAACGCTGCTATAGACAGCCCGAAATTCATACCACTAAACTGTAATTATGAAATTTACATAGGATTCAAATAATATAATTCAAGAATAGAAATTCTATCTTTCTATCTATCTATCAGCCCTTTAATCCACTGCTGGACATAGTCCTCCCCTAATCTGCGCCACTCCGACCGGTCCTGCGCCATCTGAATCCAGCGGTAGCCCGCCGTCTTCTTCAGGTCATCAGTCCACCTGGTCGGGGGGCGGCCTGTACTCCTTTTGCCCAGACGTGGTCTCCATTCGAGGACTCTTCTACCCCATCGGTTGTCTGTCCTACGAACGATGTGGCCTGCCCATTGCCACTTCAGCTTACTAATTCTGAGAGCTATGTCGGTAACTCTTGTTCTCCTACGGATTTCATCATTTCTAATTCTGTCGCGTAGGGAAATACCAAGCATAGCTCTCTCCATAGCTCGCGGAGCGACTTTGAGCTTACGCATGAGGCTTACAGTAAAAGACCACGTCTCGGCGCCGAGACATGGAATAAAGAATATTATGTAGAAAATAGGATGCTGGAGTAAATACCAACAGGGAATGTAGTTTCATAATATATAAAAAACTATAATTATGAAAAGGAAGAACATACAGATTGTTTGCAGGTGGTAGAACCCTTGTAGGTCGATAAGGTCATACCGCCACCTATTTCTAGCGTGGTTGCTCACTAATATATGAGGCGATCATTTTAGACCTCGGGAGTAGTAACGCATCTATGATCGACTTCAGATAGAACCCCTTTACTATATGAAGTAGTATGCAGGTGGTCTGCATACTCGTTTACCACTTTGATCTGTTAAAAATACCAGCTTAATGTACATTCTCTCTCACAACTCACAACGGCACTGTAGGTATTTTCCTGTGTTGTAGGTGCAAAATGGATCGTCTTCGACGGCAGCACATCTATATATAATTGTTATTTATGTAATTGTGTGTATATTTTTTATTTTAAATAGTAGTGTCGTCCGCTGTTTTGTTCTGGCTTTAAAGGTGTGGTAAGAGAGACATATTCATCACATGTGTTACAACTCAGTCCTCAGTGGTAGCAACGCATCTACGGTCAACCTGTGTCCGATCGAACAAGGTCTCGATTAGGGGTAAATACAAACATATTTAATTCTGTAATTGATAATTAAATAAAAAAATATGTTTGCAATTTTCCCAACCCAGAAGTGAGTGTTAATAATAATAAATAATAAAATATTTATGAGCATAAGTGTATTAAGATTTTTTATTGTAAAAATCGATAGAGAAATCCATTTTTTTCCTTTTTTTTGGAGTATTCGAAATATATGAAGAATGTAACAGTATAACAGTATGCCAGTAAGAAAGTAGACGTTAAGGAACGGTTGTTTTTCTTGCCACCGTGGCTTCCCTCTTACAGTACACACAGTACATTTTCGAACATCTTATTTCGCATATTGTTTATCGTATAGCAAACTTGAGCTCTTCTACAAGTTTCAAATTAAAATCGGTTGCGTGATTCAGAAAGGTACAACCATAGGACATCTAGTGGTAGCGCCACCAAATGCTTTCTTAAAGCATTTTCGTTTCATCGAGTTTCATATGACGATTCTCAAGAGATTTCTCCTTATAAGATTGAATAAAAATGCAAAATCTCGTGTAACATAACAGAACGGAAAATACTATTAAAACATCAGTTTATAATCGAAGCAGTCCAATGTTGATTATAAAAACCGTAAACTTCGCACTTCGCACCATCCATTCACAGTCTTGTATGAATCAGTAAATCACCCATGTGCATTCATTGCATTGTGACTACACCGCTACAATGGACTTCCTAGGGTCGACACTGCTAAGAAACAATATGTATATTGCGTGGTTACCGAGAGAACCATGTTACTTAATCTGTACGAATCTGTATAATAATAATATTTCGATTTCTGTTTGGTGTTTGCAAGGGATTGTGATTCGGTTTTAGTCATCGTATCCGTATGAGATACTCATATAAATCTCCAATCTCATAGGAATAGGCACTTGAATATTCCTTAAATGTTTTATTTATTTATTATAGAAGTATCAAACGAGCATGCACTCCACTTGATGGTAAGTGGTCAGTACCCGCGGACATCTCAACGCAATTTCATATAGAACAGGAGCTCTATCTGAAATGACAGACGGTGCTTCTTCCGAGTTCAAGATGATTGCCTCATATGAAGTGACACTCTCTTTAATTGAAATGCAAGAACTTCTTCACCTTACATTAGGTGAAACGGTGACACCTCCATCCAATTAGTCATACAACACATACATCGTACAGAAGCGTATCAAGTTAAATACTACGGAAACTAGTCTGGTCCTACCAGCCCTATTCGCCAACAATACCTTTAGATATTCAATGATTTACGTCCGGTACTGCGTCTTGCCTTGACCACACAATGCTATCCGATTCAATTCAAATGAAGTAAAGTGGCAAGCAGAGAACAGGTCAATTCAGACTTCGCTGATGCCATCGAGGCCGTAAACAAAGGTAATGACAGCAAATGTCTATTATTTTGAGGTAGGGTACATTTGTTATTCACTGGTTATTTATGGGAATCGCTTTGTCATATTGTGGAGAATAACTGCATAATGACTGCAAGTCTAGTATTTAAGGCTAGGTAATAACAGCGGTGTCGAAATCAATATTAATATATTTTAACCACATATTTTAGTTGGACTTTTAATTCGAAATAATAAACTAGTGAACTAACGTAAACTAATGTTACGTAATAAAACAATATATACTTATATAATATGTTATATAATTGGATAACTTGAAGTAGAAGTTATCATAGATTTCATAACATGCTTTTGATATCTTACTTTCTCACACTGGATCCGGAAGAGATAATTCCGTTTATTTATGTTTGCATTTTTGCATATGGCCATTAAAAAGGAATATATGCGGTTTATGACTAGGAGCGTCGTAAAGCGCTATTGTCCTAAAACTAAATTGTCCCTGGAATATTCTACAGAACAAAATGTGTTCACGTGCCAGCGGACCGCATCTCGAATTGGATGCTTCCACGAGATGCGGTCACACATCTCGCGTTACGGCCATTGGGTGCAGCGTAACTACGTCTCATACTACACTTTTGCAGCTTAACTACTTACTTGGCGCTGGTTTGCTTGTATAGTATAGTATATAAAAACATTACCTACATTATTATCTTTGATTCTTAATTATTAAACTATTTGTGTGTATCTAAATTAAAAGGATAGAAGAGCAGGTACATGTCATTGCTAAATGTATTTAATTTTTATCACTTCAATTTTTTGTTGACTTTTCGGGACAATTTTCCTCTAAGTATATATTTACCATCGAAGCAGAACACTTAATTCTTACTTTATTGTTTTGAAACAGAAATAGGTAGGTGTCATCTCACTTACAAGTGCGCCATAAATAACCACTGTAGCGTGTTCCTATGTAATCTGTGGTTATTATAAAAAAAAAAATATATATAATATATAAATATCTCAAAGCCGAACCTCTACACTACGATTTAAAACACAATATGTCCTGAATGAAACAGGACGATATCTTGCAACTTACTTTATTATTACAGAAGAACCTAAGAAAAATACTTTTATTTTAATTGTGCCTCACGGCTTCATGCATTTGAAAGATATAATATAACTTTAAATTGTAATAAATTTTGTTTATGTTGTTGGATTTTAATTAAATAAAGGCTTGGCCTTTATTTAATTAAAATCCAACCACATAAACATGTATCTCTCTCATAATATGCTATCTCAAGATATGTTCTATAAATATTAAATTATAGTTATGGGTTGATGCGATGTCAAATACTTAAACAAATAAGGTACTTCAATACTACGTAAAAATAATAGATGTTTTCAAATATAACTTCTCAGTCCTCCATTTTTTTATCAAAATTTTATAGACACGCCGATCTTTATTTTTATAATATGAATTGATAGTTTTTTTTTATAAATATGAAGTAGCAAACGAGCAAGCAGCCCACCTGATGGTAAGTGGTAACTGCCGCCCATGGACAT
>DWNE01009873.1:0-10641 GCA_018249875.1 Cecropterus toxeus
GATACTCATTATCGTGGTAAATGTAACTGAAGCGAATGGCGCCGCGGGGATAAAGAAGTACCTTTTTTTTATAAATTCGAAGTAGCAAATGAGCAAGCAACCCACCTGATGGTAAGTGGTTACTGCCGCCTATGGACATTTGTAAGCAACTTCATATAGAACAGGGGCTCTATATGAAGTCTATCACAGGTGCGTTGCTACTCCCGAGGACAGGGATGGCCGCCTCATATAAAAGTGAGCCGGCAACCACACCCTTCCACCGGAACGCAAGAACTGCTTCACGCAAGAAATAGGTGTGGCGGTGGTACTTCCCCGTCGAACTACATTGGTTCTGCCACCTATCAAAGCTATCTTGTATTGCTATGTAAAAACAAATAATTAAGAAAAAAGTAAAAAAAAAAGATATTATACAAACAAAAAAAGACAGACCCGCTGAGTTTCTTGCCGGATCTTCTCAGTTGTCGTGTTTCGATCCGGCGGTAGTGTAAGAAAATATTGTAACTGACAATTAGTAAGTGCCCTCGTAGGCCTATGCAAAATAAAGGCATTTCATTTCAGTATATCATAATTGTTCAAAATTAGTGGTTCTAGTTGTAGTATAGAATAAGTAGTAGTTAATTATAGTATTAGGTGTTCTTAGTTTATTGCTCGATTGTAGTATTTATTGTTCTCTTTTCAGTTTTACCTGGCTTCCTTTTTTATTTAAAAATTAAAGTACAAATTAAATTGTTCATGTTAAATCTTCCAATTCGGAATACCTACTTATTCGCTATTGAAAAACTAGAAATGAAAAAAAATACCGTATAAATTAGAAAAAAAATAGGCTAGAAACACTGTTTAAAATACCTATTTGTTATGGAAAAAAATAAATAAAAATAAGAGCAAGTATTCCCCAGAAATTGGGAAATATTCTACGCTAGCAACACTATTAATAATCGACCACAAGAACGCCTCATTCTAGTTTATTTTAACAAATTAATCTTGGAACACCGGTTTTTCTAGATTTTATAGTCTTGACATTGCAACATCCTTAATTACTTGTTGTATTTGTATTCATTTAAACAGTTATGTGCGCATCTGCGATGTCTCAGGTTCGATTATAGTCCAATGTATACAAATAATTAAAATTCGGTCAAGTTCCGCACCATTATCTACAATACTGAGCAAAAAACACGTTTATTATATGGGGACCCACCTTAATATATATATATTTAATTTTTAGTATTTGTTGTTATAGCGGCAACGGAAATACATCATTTGTGAAAATTTCAGCTTTCTAGCTATCACGGTTTATGAGATACAACCTGGAGACAGACAGACGGACAGACAGCGGAGTCTTAGTAATACGGTCCCGTTTACCCTTTGGATACGGAACCCTAAAAATAAGATTGTGTCTTTGTGTCTGTCTGTTAACCAATCATGCAAGAATCACTGGTCGGATTTACGTGAAATTTTGCATGGATGTAGCTTATTACGAGAGCTGGTCAAATTCTAGGCTACATTTGATTTCGATATTTTGCTCGATTTAAAGATGATGGAAAAATGAGATGGTGTGTGTCTATTTCTGACTCAAGCTCGCAAGAGCCACTGGTCCGATTTACGTGAAATTTTGCATGGATGTAGCTTATTTCCCTGTTCAACTTTTAGGCTGTTTGATTCCGATATTGTGCTCTTTTTAAAGATGGTGAAAAAATGAGATGGTGTGTGTCTATTTCTGACTCAAGCTTGCAAGAGCCACTGGTCCGATTTACGTGAAATTTTGCATGGATGTAGCTTATTTCCCTGTTTAACTTTGAGGCTGTTTGATTTCGATATTGTGCTCTTTTTAAAGATGGTGAAAAAAAGAGATTGTGTGTGTCTATTTCTGACTCAGTCACGCAAGAACCACTGGTCCGATTTACATGAAATTTTGCATGGATCTAGCTTATTTCCCTGGTCAAGTTATAGGTTACTTTCGATTTTGATATTTTGCTCTATTTAAAGATGGCGTTAAAATGAGATGGTGTGTGTCTATTTCTGACTCAATCTCGCAAAAACCACTGGTCCGATTTACATGAAATTTTGCATGGATATTTCCCTGTTCAACTTTTAGGCTGTTTTATTTCGATATTTTGCTCTTTTTAAAGATGGCGACTATTATTATGTCTCGTAGCGAAGCACTGGTACTTCAACTAGCCTTCAATCATTATTTATAATCATTAATAATCTTTGATAAATAATTAAATATCTTCCGGGTCTGGGAGCTTGTTTCTGTGCGTCAGCACTATTTAGTACTATAAATACGATAGAATTAAAGTTTATTCCGTACTTTATGACATTGATAATGACTGACAACTTCGTGGAACCAATCAGAGGTGATCTGACCGCAAAAAATATGAAATTTACATTTAAATTCTGGTATTTTTGAAGTATTTGCAGTTTTGCGATTAATTTTCCTGTTAACACGGGGGTCAATCTTGTGTTTTTATAAAATTTGCATTTGACAATGAACCGAATATCGAAATATCACTAAGGCTGCATTGATGAATATATCTTAGCTTATTCAACTAATTTTAAAGGTAGAACTAGAGATGCGCAAAATGTATCACTAGAATGATAAGAGAGATATATATCATTTCAACTCAAGATATATATCACTCTTTTATATCAATAGCTCATAGATGATATAAGTTATTGCTAAGCGCCATAACGTTCTATATCAATATATCTAAAGATATAATTGCGGTATGTTTATATCTTGTCATTTTTTGTATTTCGGCGCAAGATTAAAATGACTATTCTATTAGAGAAAAAGTTCATTATTAAACATTGTTTCAATGTGTAGGATTTTTTTCTTATCAAAATATTCTGTTTTTGCACAAAAGGACGAAAAAAAAATGTTTTCTCGTCTATAGAAAGAATGCCTCAAAATTAATGTTGGCAACTATATCACGTATCTTAATTCATTTCATTCACCTCAATCGATTCGTTCATATTGAACCATATCACTCGGATATAAAGATATAATTCAAAACCGTCTGAGCCGAAGAGTGATTAGCTCTTTGGTAAAGATATATATCATTTCTATCACTCACTCGCGAGCTACACAAGTCTAATTATAATAATTATGTCAAGCGCGGACCAGTCGGCGGAATTGGATATCCATAATTTCTTGAATAATTTCTGCAACCATAGAATACATTTGTATACAATAGAAATTGTATCAAAGATATTATATTTTTATGCATTGCCTTAACCTTTGGGAAGTTGCAAACACAGTACATTTGGGTGCAAATACATTGTGTAATGAATTACACTTTCAGTGTCCCGTCAATTTCTGTCGTGAACTCGTGACTATTTGTTCTTAATCATTTATTAAGTCCCATATGAACTATTGTGCAATTGTGGTTTCGAAATTTATGGATTTTGTGATGTCATCCCAATATGATAAATTTTAATAAATTATAGCTCGTGTTAACAGATAAGAGGTTATATATAATTCCGCTCTCTGCACCTTAGTATGCGTTTTAGATTTATCGGACTAGTTCGTAAATATTCTTCTTTTTTTACCATTTCAAAAACCAACATGAATATGGATAAGTGTTACTTTAGACATATGCAAAATGATACAGTGGATATTACATTTCTGTATAAAATAAATAACGCGGTGCGACAATTCAATTTAAGCAGGAAAAGTACAGATACATTACAAAAAACATTTACTCGTATGGCAACCAACATACAGAAAATTACGAAAAAGTCAACACGCAAGAAGGAAACCAGTGAAGATGTTTGTATACCAATCAAGGTGTTAGATGCAAAAAACAATACAGTTCCAGAGGATGTAGCTTGTTTACAACTATTTTCTATGACAGAGCCTTTGAAGTTATTGATCCAGGATCAAATATATAGTATAGTTTTTAATGCCCCATATTTAGTGAGTATAGCTTTACCGAAAAGTATTTTAGCTGGCTTTCCAGTTTATCCCGAAAACTTTGTAGCTCACTATACTGATAAACAGAAGTGCATTTTCAACTGGTATAAAGGAATAGCTCTTAATGAGAAAGGACGAGAAATTTCTGACATCCATATCAAATGGATGTCAGTAATTACAGCTCAAAAATATATACCTTCAACTGACGACATTGGGATGAAATTCAAGTTAGAGTGCATTCCAGGTGAGTGATACATAAATGTGTGTTGTGTTGTGTGTGTGTTGATTTTCAGGTTTCAAATCTTAAATTAGGGATATAAACTTGCTTGCTAGAGGCAATAGTGGCAGTAGGTTTAATTTGGTAAATTATTTTTTATGCATTTCTCCAAACGTTAGAGTTAAAAATGATCAGAATGCTGGTACATACTTCGGACAACGACTTAGTCTCGCTATTCAAAGAGGTAATATTGCCAGCAATCTGGGATCTCATCCTTTGACATTCATTTGGATGCAGCTTTTTATATTTAATTTTGCAATTTGTTTCTTTTTATATATAAGTTATATTTTTTATGTTTAAGTTATATTTTAATTGTTAAATTAATTAGATGATATTTTGTTACTTTCAAATTAATAGATTATATTTGATTTAATTTTAGCTGTTATTTTATATCATGTCTCTTGATATCAAACAAATTGTACTATCAGAATAGTCATTTTTATGCTAAACATAAACCTAAGTTAAATATGTACAAGAAGTAATGTAAAATAAAAAAAATAATGCAAAACTTGTGTGCAGGGTGGCATAAAGTGAGAATAATAAAGAAACAAACAGTAGTTTAATAGAAGTTGTATTAATGTTTCATTTTTATACTTGACAAGATATATACATAAGTACATATAAAATGCAAAAAATAATAACTAAGTAAAGTTAGTTCCTATTACATAATATACTTATTCATGTAAAAATTTTCAGGAAATGATACCATGTTCGGACCAGCTGTAGAAGTTGTTTCAAAGAATGTGGTCGAGGCAGGACCTGGCCATTGCCCCTTTGAAAACAGACACATGTTCACATCTAAAAAACTGGAAGGCAACAGGTATAAATTTTAGTCTACTAAGATCCTTTAACACTTACCTAATTGTACATCAATTAGGTAAGCATTAATTATTATTATTAATTTAATTTAATGAGTACACTATATTTACTTATGCTTATGTTTTGTCGATACAGAAAATATTATTAAATTATGTTAGGACTAATACTTATATTTGTTGAAAATGGATATAGTATGCCATATTCTATGTGGCTTGTCAGAATAATTCACTATGATGGCTAAGTTTATATTGTTCATATATTTTTTAATAAGTAATGCTTCTAGTATGTAACTTTCAGTTTTATTGTTATTTAAAAGAGTTATGCATTATGATACTCCTATCTTTTGTATTAAGTCCTGGGTTACCAATTAAATTAAGATAATACAAGAAATAATAATCACCATATAGTATTTTAGTTTCCGGTGTGTCTCATACAACATATTGGCTGATCTGTACTGTGACTCAGACTTCACCAGGACAGCATTGCATCCTTACTGCCCCCCATATGCCTTACACATAGACTATAGGAAGCAGCTTATCATCAAGGAATTACTAGGTTAGTGCTGTAAATATTGTGTTTATCAATACATTAGCTTTCATGATTTGACACACACAGGAGATGATGTCTTCTCATACCTTATATATTTATGTCTAATAACAACATTATAAGGCTCTGCTTTATTGAGGTTTGGAGAATATAGTAAAAGATATTTATTTGAGGTTTCTGCCTTGGTCTTCACGGCAGCAACATCTATTGGTGACCTTAAGTAACCCTTGAGTGACTAAGTGACCCTGTCTGGAGTTGATTCATGTTCATGGGAATCATTTGCCACTTACCCGTCATCTTTGTTTGCATTGTCTATATTATAAAAATAATAATGTGTAATTATATAATAAGACATAGGTTTTAAAATCACTTAAAAATTGGAGTAGCCTCTTATTACAAATACCTCGTAAAGAATAAGGTCACATTTAAACAGCATTCATTTCTATTTTTAGGTTACAATGCTGATATTATGTGCCTTCAAGAAGTGGATGCTAAAATTTTCAACAATTATTTGAAACCAATTCTGGAAGGTGAAGGTATGGAAGGAAAATTTTATAAAAAGGGCAAAGAAGTTGCAGAAGGCTTATCATGTTTTTATAGGAGTGATAGGTTTAGGTAGGTATAGAAATTGATTTTGGAAACTATTTAAAATCCTTAAAGAGGTGTTTATGATCATTTATTTTTGTACAGGTTTTTGAGTAGACATCAGGTAGTATTAGCAGAAGCAGTACAATCAAAATCATATTTGCAACCGATTTGGACTGCCATCAGTACTAATGAAGCATTAAAAGAAAGATTGTTAGATCGATCAACAGTAGCCGGTGCTACAGTGCTGCAATCAATTGATACACCTAGTGAAATCCTGGTTGTTGGGAATACTCACCTTTACTTTCACCCAGATTCTGATCATATAAGATTGATTCAGGGAGGAATAGTAATTTATTGGCTTCAAAATTTGTGCAATATTTTGAAGGTAAGTTAAAAAAATGCCAGAATGTATTAAATAACTTTGTGATATTTAGTTTCTACACAAATACTTTTTCTACACAAGTAGCTGTTATTAATGGTGTAGATACTGATTTATTATACTATACCATTTATTGTTATTAATTATTTGGATTCTGAAAGTCAATGGTTGCATAGGGGTATGCACATGTGGGCTTTGACTTGAGGTGATGAAGAAACCTAAAAATATCACATTTGTTGTTCTAATAGACCGTTTTAGTAGACTTATCTCCGAGGCAGACGTTTATATGTTTGTTAACAGATATTTTTACTTGTGGTTATTCAAGAATGTGGTGAAGAAAATGTGGTGGTTCAAGTGCTTGTGGTACCTTTTCCCTTTTCGTCAAAAAGTTTTAGAAAAAGATAGATAGAGTTAAAAAAAATATATTTATTAAAATCCTTAAAAAGTCAGAACAGAAATATGCTTATTATTATGAATGAAGTATATTTATTTCTAATTGCAACTATTTTGACAGCAGTAAAAATGTTCATAACATTAGGTGTTGGTATCTTTTTAGGAACAACATAAACAAAAGCGGATATCCTTGATATTATGCGGTGACTTCAATAGTGTCCCATCTTGTGGCATCTATCAACTGTACACTCAAGGTGTTGCTCCTTGTTCTTTATCTGATTGGAGTTCAAGTAAGTGCCCGGCTATCTTGTTGTAGTTCAAGTAAGTAGTTACCTGGCTGCATCAGAAGGAAAGTAATGTTTTTCGAGCGTATGTATGTATGAATGTGTGTTTGTATGTACGTCCAATATTTGTCACGCACTACAGCCCAAACGGCTTGGAGGATTATGGCGTATGATATGACATGTCATTGGAATCGTCTCGGTTTGGAAAGTGACATAGTCTATATTATAATTTTTTTACTAATACTGCAATACGGGTATCTAATGAAAGCTAGTAAATACACCAATTTATAAATATGTATATTATAATACTTTTACTTAACTATATTAACAAAAATATCCTTTTATGCAGTCGGCTTTTTTGTTTTAATTTTTTTAACAATGTTACTTCCTAAAATATGTTTTTTTTTTAAATTTGTTTGCATTTCTGGCTATTATCACTGGGTTCAATTTTCAGATGAAAACGAGGCCATAAATAATTTAAGTTTAAAGCAAGAAATGTCACTCGCAAGTGCTTGTGGTACTCCTGAATATACAAATTTCACAGAAGGATTTGCGGACTGCTTAGATTATATCTTCTACGATACAAAAAACCTAACAGTAGCACAGGTACAGTATATTGGTTCGTTATTTTTCGTTACGTTTGTAAATAGTTTTAAGCGTAAAAGTTATTTTGTAAGGTAACAGTGTAAGTTGTATCTAATGTCCTCTGCTTTAATGTTTTTTACAGATCATTCCATTACCCAGCACAGAAGAATTGAAAGCAAATACAGCTTTACCGAGTATTGTATTTCCCTCGGATCATATAGCAATTGTAGCTGATCTACAATATAAATAAATTATGTACCATAGAAATGTAGACTAAGTCTTCCGAAAAATAGATACAAAACTTACAATCTGCGGCATTTAATTTTATTTCGTTACGTTTTAATATACGTTTTGTTATGAATGAAAAAACCTAGTGATATATTATTTCTTAAGCTAGCTTTTGATACAGGATTTTTATTAAATTCCTAATTTAGCGTACAACACATGGCGCATATGTACGAAGCGGGCGTAAAGGGCATCTAAGATTTTTGTACGGGCTCTAAGTAAGTAAGCTACTTTGACGAATGAATAACGCTTTTTGGCAACAAGTGATAAAACATGTTTACAAGCTTTCTACACTCATAGCCCCCACACTAGGATATTCTCCTGTGTCGTGGGTGCCACGGACACACAAAGAAGAATACAACTAAGACCTAGAACAGAACTCTAAACTCATCATTCACATTTGTGCCTAGCCGGCAGGCCCGGATCTAGGGCGGGGCAAACGGGGGTCTGTGCCCCGGGCGGCAAGTTCAGAGGGCGGCAAATGCGCAACTCATCATCATTGATCGATCATGGTACGATAATTTATTTATTGTCTGATATACGTTTTATATTTTGAGAACACGTTTTTTTTTGGTCTCCAAATATTTTGAGAACACTTCTTTTTGGTTGCTAAAGACTTTCAGACGTCGTTTTTTCGGTCGCCAAATATTTTGATCTCTGCTTTTTGGTTGCGATAAACTTTCAGACGTCGTAAATGTTGGAAACCGCGTTTCCGTTTATGGCGGTAAACATCTAAGGAAAGTGCCTGTTGCCGACATTTTTTCGCATCTATTTCAGTTGGCGACATAAGTTAGAAACATAATTATGTCCATCACGTGGACAAAAGAATTTACTTTAATTGATCTATATTATGCTCAAAGAGTACTGTGGGACTCAAATGAGGAAAATTATAAAAATAAAAATTTGAAAAAGAATGCGTGGAAAACGCTCTGTGGGGCTACATTTACATGAAATACAAAGGAAAAATATACGGCAGTTTTTCAGAGAGTAAAATAAAAGATGACAATATTAGTCTGTATCTGCGGCTTCCGACAATCCAAGGTGATTTGCCTACCACCGACTTTGCCAACAAACGCTGGTGGAGACGGCTTGTTGTCAACTAAAATGTTTTTGACTTTTGAAAAGTTGAAGACTTTTCCGGAAGTTGCAAACAGTTGAATCACAAAATTTGCCAACAATTTCAGAGAATTAAATACTTTGACATAGAGATGTTCAATCAAATCGCGATATCGATATTCTGAATCGTAACGAATCGTATTCTACTATATTTCAGTAATAAATTTTATATAATCCGGTATTGAATAAATTTGACGATAAATACTAATTTAAAACACAATTTTAATAAAAAAAAAAATTAACATTATTTACAATTATCAGATGTTCTTTTCAATTTCATGTGATTATGCATATTACTTCTACCAACAGAATGTTTTACATCTATCAGACGTGATGGTTATTTTTTGATTAAATAAAATTTTACAATGTTTATAATAGTATGTATGAAAATGTGTTCTCGTGATAAATCGAAACTATTTCTATTTTCGTGCAACGAGCAAACGACCCAAAATTATTTTATATTGGATGTGAATCGATTGGTCAGCGTAGTAGATAGAGATTTTGTCTTTATGTCAAATATTTTGTTGAATTATATTCAATCTAAATAAACAAAATAATACAAAAAATACTGGTTTTTCTTTTAATCCGATTCACCATACCTTGTAACGATTCGCAGATCGTATGTGATTGTATCAATACAAAAAGTTGTAATTTGTATCAATCAACCTGTATACTAGGGATGTGATTGGGGTAAAATCTATTTTTATATTAATCCATTTTATTTTGAGTCCGTTAATCGACTTTATAGAGCTGCCGTTAAAATATCGAACATATATATGAAATAAATCATCTTCTTAGTAATACAAAGCTACGGCAAAAAAATAACCCAAAAATATGGTGACAAACAAAAAATCGATTAATATAACATCGCTTATTTATGGTCAACATATCGATTATTTAAAAAAATAGTTTATCAAATAATCGACTATTTTTCACATCCCTAATCGATACAGATCGAGCACCGCCACCGCTAGTTTGGTTTGGCAAGTTTGGCATGTCTTTTGTCAAGTGTATTTTGCTCTTGTGATTATTTTAGACCGAATATTTTTTATCATGTTTAAAGTAAACGTTCATGCTAATTCTAACTACAATATTTATATCAAAAAATATTTGACAAACGTGTATTCAGGTAAGATACGTCATAGTTGTTTTATGGAAATTTCCTTTGTTATTAATTTATGCCTATCCCGTTAGAAACTTGTATTTGTTCTCCGTTAGAATTCTCCTGTTTCCATCCATTTATGTCAAATGTTATAAAGCAGAATTACGGTGAGTAACTAATATTCGGACAGTATGAGGTTTCTGATTTATTTTGCCATATCTTTTTTTTCAACAAATGAAATCAATATGTAATCTGAAATTTGACGACCCGCGTGGTTGAGCGGTCACCATACCGGTCTGACGCGCAACGGGTCCCGGGTTCGATTCCCGGCCAGACAGAAATATGAATGATGAG
>DWNE01009874.1:0-10641 GCA_018249875.1 Cecropterus toxeus
AACACACTTTATATTTAATGTTTTACAACAACTCTCTAATCAATCTAATATGCTACTAGTTATTCTACTACAAAATCGTATATTTAACTTTATATAGAAGTTCATGAAAAACTTTTCTTACTATTTCTTGGAGTTTACCGCGTAGGTCAACAAATATAGTACACTTGACCTATCAGCCAGACAACTTGTTGATTTAAGTGGATATTAGACACCATTTCGAACGGTGAATGGTCATGAGGGCGGGCAGTTATCCACACGCTAGATACAGGGCCATGAAGGGTGGTTATATATAGGACGATCATAATTTTCCTCGGGTATTAACGGACACAATGTCACGAGCTGTTGAGTTTATCTGCAGGCTAGTATGGCATGAATATATGGATTAATAAAACGAAGTATTATATTATTAAACAATCTATGATAAGGTTTTATCCAATTTAACTAAATCTTCATATGAAGGTTATTACAATTTGTAGTAGTTTTTAGAGAAATTTCTTTAGAATCTCATTTTTGTTTCACCAAATAATGACTTCATTTGGTGAAACAAAAATGAGTTACGAAAGTAGTTGTTGGAGCTACAATTAGATGGCGCTGTAAACCTTTCTGAATCACGCTAACAATTTATTTTGTAGCTGGTATACCAGTTTAAGTTTGTTATATGCAAAATAAGATTTCCGAACATGGTTTGTAGTGATTACTTAATCATTAATCGAATAACAATCAAGTAACCCACTTAATCGATTTTTTAATAAGCATAATTGCATTCTCGTCAACCCATTATTGTCCCACTGCTGGGCACGGGTCTTCTCGCCGAGTAAGAGAATTTTAGGCCATAGTCCACCGCGCTGGCCAAGTGCGAATTGGTAGACTTCACACACCTTTGAGAACTGTTTTTTTTTGAGAACTCTCAGATGTGCAGGTTTCCGAATTTCACGATGTTTTCCTTAACCATAAAGCAGTGATAATTAAATTCTAATACGCACATAGTTTTAGAAAGATCAGTGGTGCGTGCCTGGGATTCGAACCCCGGATCCTCGATTGAGAGTCCGAGTTTCAACCATTAGGCTGTCACTGCGCGCATAAATGCATATACAATATTTATTTATATTTCATATAAACCAATCCATCAATCTTTTTCCAATCATGTTCAGAATACTGTTAAAGCTCTCTCGGAGTATGCATCAAAAAGCTGATTAAATTTCGTGCTTTTTTAAACAAAACAAAGCGAGGGTTTGAAGGCTAGCTGGTTAACATTCAATAATGTTAGATTGTAAATAAGTGCGACTATAGTTTAAATTTAAAGAATTATAATTTTTTCACTCCAATATATTATTTGGATGGTTATTCATATAAAATTAAGGGAGTATAATTATATGAATATGTGATAGAAAACGTTATTTTACCTAATAACAATCATTGTCAGCGCGGTCGACTTTTGGTCTGAAAGGAGACATAGTTATCCGAGGCGTTCCAACTTATCCTTCAGGGGTAGCATCGCATTTGGGGTTAACCTCAGGTATGAAGCTAATCTAATCTGGGGTTGATTACATGGGGGGCAGTGACCACCACCAGGTGGTAGAACGAATGTAGTTCGACTGGGAAAGTACCACCGCCATGCCTGTTTCTGCGTGAAGCAGTTCTTGCGTTTCGGTGGAGGGGTGTGTTTACCGGATCAGTTATATATGAGGCGACCATCTTAGTCCTCCGGAGTAGCAACGCATCTGTGATAGACTTCATATAGAACCCCTGTTCTATATGAAGTTGCTTACAAGTGTCCATGGGCGGCAGAAACCACTTACCATCAGGTGGCTCATAAAAAAACTCTAGCTATTGCCCGTGAGTCATACGCAGAATATAGGTAAAATATATAAATTTGACGCCCTTAGGGGTGAGCTGTTCAAAACAAACCAAACTATTATTTTCACTTATACTCACACACATATATATGTATCGCTCATTGGGTACAACATTGGCGTACTAGTAACATTATTAAAAACTTTAAAAAAACCGACTGCTTGAAACGATTTTTTGTTCTAGTCGTAATATTAAAATAAATAGTCGCTCCCCCCCTTTTTCCTCTATTTCCACCATTTTCAAAAGTTATATAGCCCATGTGACTTTGAAAACTGAGACGATTCTACTGATATGTCACACGTCACAATCCGTTAAGCCGTTTGGACTGTAGCTCCAAAGAAATGGATATACATATAAACATACATACATACATGCGCTCGAAAAACATTACCTGCCAAACCTTCCTTCTGATGCAGTCGAGTAAAAATAAATAATAAATAGAAAATTTAAAAGCATTTACGTCGAAATTGCACCAAATGAGCAATATTACAGCAGTTTTTTTGAGTCACTGAAAGAATTGATAAATTTTTTGTTCATATTATGTTCTGTCGCCATTATCCTCAACAATTGATCGAGCGTGCTACAATAATATTCTATTTGCTTAATATGTCAATTTAAAAACTAACTGTCTATGTCAACTGCAAGGTTAAAATATTTATTGTTATTTAGACTCATTCTTGCATATTAAATTGTAGGTGCATAAAACTTATTCAATTCCATACCGTTGTAATAACGATGACACGTTAATTATTACAGCCTCTTGGATAACATCCATAATCATTAAACATTGTATCTACTACATCACATACATTCATATCATTATTCATATATTCTATCATCTCTTTATCTTAGTTAATTATGTCTAGATCAGAGGATCCCAGACTTTTTTGTCATGGCCACGTTTAAAAATTTTGCTGGTTCCGATGAACTCCCTGCAGCTACATTTGTATCATATTCCCAAAACTCGACAAAAAATATCAATATTAGATCTAACTATCGAAATTTGTGTAGCTGCTGAGTTCCACGAGTTTAAAGTACTGAAAAAAGTGAGAAATGCTTGTGTAATTAATTAATTGATTGACAAAATCTAAATTGACACCGGTTTCTCTGCGATTTGACGACAAAAAATAAATCACCAAATCAAATATCCTGCCAGCTCCTAAATGTATATACATTTATAGCTATAGTCAAGGCAACGTTTTAGTTCTTCTACGTAAACCCAAAGGGGGAATCTGCGCGCTTCTTTACATAATACTTTTTTTTTTCAAACACAACGTCAACTTCTTGAAAATAATAGATGCTTTTTTTACCTTTGACCGACCAGTCTTTTATGGAGGGGGCAGCTGCCCGTACCTGGCGACGTCCATGACGTTAACCCACCTTTTTTTCATGTAAACCCCCGTCGAGTCCACTGGGAAGTAAGGATCTAATTGATAATATTTTAATTCAAGAATATAATGTCGTCGTCAAGTTTTATCTCATAAAAAACCTTCCTTGTCACATTGTCCTTAGTTGCACTTGAGCTGAGGTTTTGTTACTCGCGACATTGATATAGTTTTTGCGAGATTTCTGTCTTCCGGCAGGTTTGACAAGTCGGTAAGTAATTGCTTCATTCTATTCTAGATATTACAAGACTCCAGACAATATGTTACTAATGTTATCACACGGAATAATAGATGCCTCGTGACTCGCCTTAGTGTATTAAAATTACTATGTAATATGAAATATTGCTTGAACCTGATTTAAAGCTATTGTGAATAATATACAATAACGAAGTCGAACATTTTCTTTTAATGGACGCTATGCAATAATTGCGTGTATTGACGGACGTGAACAGCCAAAGGCTTTAAAATAAGTTATGGCTAATTCTGGGCTTCACTAGGTGCCGAGGAATGCAGTCGAGGCAGGCGCATTGTGTTCAGTTATCTAAACACCACAAGCGGCTGCTAGTAGTTTTAAATAGTAAATACTATTGACCCAACCGCATACGGTTCTCACAACCGATGAACAATTTGTACTTGACATATGTTTGTTTGATTATTGGAAAAAGAGGTTCACGTACGCAATTTGCTAGAAAATTGAATAGTCTGGTATTGGAGCGAATGCGGCGTAAAATCGACCAATCTGTATGTAAACTTCATGCCTCAGTCAATTAAAAATGCATGGACCAGAAAACGACCCGATTTTTTATGAATATTTTTTTTCTAATTTAGGTAGTTGTTTCTTATGCAGCATTGAAAAAAAATTGTAGTCCTTAATATTCACTTGGTAGCATTAAACGCATAAATTAAAATACTTAGTGAGTACTCGTGTTGTGACCTAATAAGTGGTTTACTTTAGTTCGTTTCGTAAATATTAAAGCTGGCACCTTGTCAGCTGCATTTTAAGTGGCAACTAGAAACTCATAATCTTTTCAAATTTATATGCTCAAGGACTACTAATCTCTCCATCTTAAGTATGCCGTTAGTGTTAGAAAAAAATAAAGAGTACTTTATAAATACCGTTGCAGGGTATTTCAAAGAACTTTGCGTACGAATGGAGTTTAGGGTTCCAACATTACTCGTTGTTGTAAAATGGGATTTGTTTAAGGGATAGGGTTGAGTCGCCAACGTAAAAAGACCCTCCAAATTGATTTAAACCTAAATGAACTACCTAAAGTACCCCTACTCGACAGACCTTTTAAGGTTGGCTTTTTCAAACCAAACACATGAATAACGACAACTCGTTATTATAGTCAACGAGAAAAGCACCCACACAGGTGTAGGCTCGTATTCTAACTTAACTTTCTGTACTAATATATAATAGGGGACCTAAAAGACTGCCCTGAAGTGCTCTTTTAAGCTTTTGTGCTTTTATGTGGCTTTAGTGAGCCCCCTCTACCTAATACACTCACACTACTTAGTGGGTACATATTTTCAAGGTTTATTAACAGT
Organism: Cecropterus toxeus; assembly: GCA_018249875.1. Classification (NCBI taxonomy): domain Eukaryota; kingdom Metazoa; phylum Arthropoda; class Insecta; order Lepidoptera; family Hesperiidae; genus Cecropterus; species Cecropterus toxeus. Next base: position 4,788 of record DWNE01009874.1, read on the forward strand.
TCCAGCTATAATAGTCTATTTCTTAAGTTCAGTATTCGTAAGAAATTAAAACGATACTGCTTCACGTTATATTTAGCAGTCATAATTTTCATCTTATTGTATTTTGTATCCATTCTCCCGCATTTTGTCGGTCTGGTTGGTGCAACATGAGTGCATACCGGTCTATTGATTTGAAGCGTCGAGGGGGCGTGATTCGCGTGTAACACTATACTTATGTACGTATCAACACCACGTACTGATTCATTGTCTTTTAAAATTCTAAACGCTTTTTCTACCGATTTACGTTAACGGTCGCTCGGAATGCTTTAAAATCTCAAGTAATCTTTCCACTTAGTTCTTAATCGTTTGCTAGAAATACTAAGAGAACTGAAATTTTATCATTAGTGAATCACAATATAGAAATGGGGTCCGCTTTCTGATACAATCGGAGCATGTTAGAATTCGGTTGGCTCATTTAAAGTTTTTCATAGTTGCAAGAATTACTGGACGATTTGTACACATTTCGCAAGCTTTGTGGAGCAAACGTGTCGGGCAGCCATTATGGATGGCTCTTTTAGATGTCTCACAAAGATTACGACGTTGTTTCATCAATCTAAAATACCATCTGGATAACGAAATGTTTCTCATTTTTTTAGAATAAAATTTTAACTTACCGTTACACTTAAGTAAAACTGTGTTAGTAACGCCTCATAGCCTGAATTCGCCATAATGGAAGTTAATTCCGCGGTCATTTTTAAATGCATTAGGTTAACGAGTTTTTTGTACGTAGATAAAGCGTGAAATCTTATGCTTTAAACCAAATTAAACTGACTGACTGACGACTGAATATTAAATGAGACGATATAAGTCACACTCACTACTTATATTTGTCAAACATTATGTAAAAAAAATCAGCAAATAACTAAATGGTCCTAATTAATACATTAAATAAAGATGAGTCTATTTGTGCGTATAACTATACAATGTGTATGTTTTTGTAGTATTCTCGAGTCAAATTAGATTAGAATAGCGTTTTAATACTTTTATACTTCTACGGCGTTTTTTCATACAATTTATTAGGAATCCTGTGCAATGTCATTGGACTAAATGGAACTTTGCCTATTACCCCTTTATTGTTTTTTTACCACTCATATTATTGTTATTAAAACTATATTCTTCAGTACTATTACTATTTCTGCTGATCAGAATGGCTTGAGTTACCTATACTAAAATAAAGTTGAATATATTTATGTTAAACAATTGTTGGCTCGCCCTATTGTTATGACAAGTTAAGTTTAAATCAAGGACCTTTTAATTTCCAAATACACTTTCGGAGAAGGTTAAATAATATTTTAGTCGTTTTATTATTTATGTTACACTATAAATTATAATAAAAAAGTTACGGCCTAATAAGATATGTATGAGAAATATTCGAAAACATTTTAAGACTCAAAATCAATAAACACTTTTGTAGCATTTAAAATTTTCAAAAAGAACCGCAGACGGTAGTTTAATGTTTGTGACCTTGTGACAAGATGTTTGTAAGCGAGATCAGTGTAGATGAAATTTCGCTTTCGCCAGATTCTTTACAAACGTGTGTATATTTAACGCATAAAAAGCAACGAAGGCGCGATTAACGATGCTAATTAGCATAACTCGTTGAAATATACAGCACGCCGTACTTTGACAAAATTTCGCAGAATCCGAAGGATACGAGGGACAATGCGTCGTAGACACGAAAGTGAAGGATAAGATTACTAAACATCAATGAATTTACTCACCGAAGTGCTATGTTTATTTTTTCTTTCACGAACGTTCCAAGCCCGCATTTGCGAATAGGACGAGCCAGGATGCGCACTATCGTTCCGTTACGCGGTATAAATAGTGGCACTCTCCAAAAATACACGGAATATCAGCGACGTGGTGCACTTGTGTATATTTTTTGCGGGACGGCAAGTGTGAGTAACGTATTCAAGTGTCGTGACACGAACGGCACAGGCGCCCCGGGTAGCGGCGCGCGGCGAACTGTTGCCAGTTGCCGCTCCACTCCTATTGGTACTCGCGTGGTTCGGTTCGGAAGCAACGGGCGACGTCGGGCGACCCGCGTGCCGCTCCGGGACAAGGGACCGTGAAAGGGCCACAACCCGACGCGAGGTTTTTTGTACTGTCTAATATTAGCAACAAACTACCCGTTTGGTGCTATCTATTCTTAAAATTAATCTGTGTCTGACAATTGATTGCTGCCATATGACCGACGCCGGCCTTGCTTGTGTACTTATGTTATCCCTTTGTTTTTGAGATATAAGTAGAATATCAAAACACTAAACTAAGCCAGTTATAAGTATAAATTCATACTTACTTACGTTTTCATAATTTTAGTATAAACTTACTGTTTATAATATATACCAATATAGTACACAGGAACAAGGTACATTCAAACTTAGCCAACCAATGAATAACGACATTTTAATCCAAATGCAGGTACAATATACTTAGCTAGTAAGTTTTTTATTGGCGTCCTCGGGCCTTACTTGGGAAATTCTTTGCGGGGAATGTTTCATTTGATAAATATAGAAAAGCTAGACAAACACGAGACTTAAAGTGTTCGAGCGGAATTTATCTCGACTTGAGCTAATATTGACCGCAGAGTTACCTAGGTTTAGGACATTTCAGAAACAAACGTAGATAGATAAATTACAACCTGTAAGATTTAAAAAAATCTGGTATTCAAAAATAATAATAGAACTGCCTGTAATCGTAAGAATATCACAACAATAACATAAGGATGAAGTTTTTTTTTTTTTATAATTGTTGTATTATTTTTAAAGTCCTCATTGGAATTGAAACTCTAGTAGGCAGTGAGTACATAAATACAGATTCTAATTCCAGTGTCGCAGTGGGTACGTAGGTCGCTATCAGACTTCCGGGAGCGACCGCACTAGGAAGCTACGTAATGTAATAGAAGACGAATTGCACAATTTCCTGAACTAGGAATGTCGAATATACAAAGGGGAGAAATTTAACCTATAATGAGCATAATTATGTAAGTTTGGGTAAATCGGCACTGGGTGGCACCGAATCAATTTTCATACTAATTAGGCTAATTTAGAAATTGGCATTTTATGTTCATTATTTTCAGGCGTGTTTGATGTTTTCAGTAAATAATATTGCTTAAATTAGTCAGCAATTTTAATTATTTGATTTTATCTCAAGACCGATAGTACCTACCCAAATTATCGTTTTATCTTTATTTCAGTATTGGGTATTTTTTTAGATTAAAGGATGAGTAGACTGGTATGTATTTCACCTGATATAAGTGCCACCCATGGATATCTGTCAGTATTTTTATATATAACACCTGAAGTCAATCACAGATGCTTTTCTTCTCCCAAGGATTAAAGTATGAAAGTATGTAAGAATGAAAGTGAGCCGACAACCACACCCTCCCACCGAAATGTAATAACTGTTCCACGCTATAAATAGTTGCATCGGTGGTGCCTTGCTTGCAAGGCAGAAACCTTAAAATTTCATGATCACCAACCTATTGGTCTTCTAGGATAAGAAGGGTTCCGGGTACCAGCTTAGTGCGGGTTATTAACTTCTCATTTAGGAGAGTAACTGTTTGAAGGATTTGACATGGATTTTCGTATGGATGGAGTTTCATCCACAGTTAAATAAATTGTTAATTGTAATTAATCTCTAATACTCATATTTTAGAATCATTCCTACTTATCGATGAAATATGAAATTCGATTTTCGTACCATTTAACATAAATGTTTACTTCCCTACCATTGTTTTTACTATTCTTTAAGATACTTGAAATGTTCGTACATATAATACTAACATCGCCGCAAATACGTGATTTTTAGTTATAAGTATATATTAATATATATGTTAGTCTGTAAGGTATATATGATATGGACCCCTGTATTCAATTATACTCATGTATCTTTGTCTATATTGTCTAAAATAAATGAATAAATAAATAAAAAAATAGCGTAAATGAGCAAAAACGCCTAGAAATACAACTATAGAGTTGGTAAACTGTCGTTTATGTTACAATGACGCATACAAAACGATTTCTTAAAATAAGATAAGTTTTCAATTCTATTGTTTCTTATCGATATTTCTAGTGAAATAATAAATTAAACAAATATAAAAATTTGATAAGATAGTTTGTATCAATATGTTTGCTAATTTATCAGTAGAAAAAAAACCTTGTGCTAACGTGTGAGAAAAGGTATGTGAATGTATATGTACTCGTATATATACCTAAGTGTACCTACCACTCTTTACTGAGCCAGCATGAGTTATGTCCTGAGACTTTTCACTCTGAGAGGAGTCTCATGCTCTTCAGTAGGACAGCATCGACGAAGACATCCTTACTATGAGCGACCATTAACATACAAGGACAAAAAACAATTTAAAGCTAAATTTTCCTTCAGATTATGTACCAAGGAAAGGTCACAACTCTTTTTTAATCTGGAGGAAGTCACCGTTCACAATTGCACCATTCATTCTCCAAGTAAACGGTATAGGGAAAATACTTGAGAATTCAGTATTGACATTTGAGTCACTGAAGTGAAACAATCGCGCATGCTTATGAGGAAACCTTTTAATCTTTTTATTTAATATCAGATCAACGGATGAATAATGATAATCCAATAAATTGTAAATAATCGCGTATGAGCCATTATCATTATTTTCTGTTGCTTATCGTACAATTTTGCTACGAATTTAGATTAGGATCCTTCGTTTCTGCTCGGGATCTATGTGGATGTTTCGTTCTTTTCTTTGTAAAATCAAGAAATCAATGAAATAATTCCATTTTTACATTTATGGAAAATCCTATTTAAATGTTTCTCATATTCTTTTATTTGGCATGCAAATTCTTTCAGCCGTCGAAACGTACAATTAAACTTTTATATTGAATATACTAACAGGATTTTTTCTCCAGTCATATCAGTCAACTGCCAACAGATGACTACACAGGGGATATCGGTTGAACAAAAGGCATGTAAGGTACAAACGTCGCACAGCCTTTCTTTAATAAAAGCTTACACATTCGGGCAATGGACTTCTAAGCAATTACGGACAATAATTATGAATGGGTGAGTAGGTATCCATGTAGAACATTACTCATATCATAAAATGCCTCAGGCATTCTTACCGCGAATTAATTATGCGGTTTCATATACATATATTGCGGGTTAAAGGCCGACATGTTTTGCCGACAAATGCTCGAAACGGTTGGTTAGCTTGGTTACGCTTTACTTTATAAAAATGCACATATATTGTATATGGTCTACTAGATTCAAGACGAGGCTATGTTTGAAATAACAAGAAATGTCCATATATGTGTGAGGATGTACCTTTTTATTGTATCAACATGTATAAACAGCATTTTTCGTTAATGTTATTGAGTATAAAGAACTAGTGAATACTAATATAGAATTTATATTGCATTGCTAATAAACTCTAGGAAACTGTCAGATAATTTTAAATAAAGAACTGGATGGCTAGAGCCCTTCCTAATTCCATTAATTTATGGTTTAATAACTAATAACAGCAGCGTTAGTCCTCAAGTTAGTCCTCAAAAGCAGCGCATCTATGGCCAATCCTAGTTAGTACGAAGAAGACTAATAAGAGTCGACTACCTATAGATGTTCATATGCGACCCACTTACTTCTTCTTTGATATATATCCAAGTATTCATCAGCTTTTTGAGGTCCATTCCCGGACATATGCCTCCCTCAATAGAGGTTTTTGCCAATAGTTTGCCAATACCTGGGATAAGTAGAGTCATGTGGGTTAAGTGTGCGCAGCGTCTAAGTGTGCGCATTCAAAATATCTCGATAACTATATAGAGCTAAA
>DWNE01009875.1:0-10640 GCA_018249875.1 Cecropterus toxeus
TCAGGCGCAATTTTTAAAAGTTATATAGATACTCCAAAAATTATATGACACTCTGCAAACTGAGACGATTCTAATGATATATCATACGTCACAATCCGTCAAGCCGCTTGGCCAGTAGCGCGTGCTAAAGAAATGGACATACATATGTACATACATATATACATACACTCCTGACGCAGTCGGGTAAAGAGATTCTTGTCTTTCGTAAAAATATTATTTTGCGTTTATTTTATTCAAAGTTTATATTTAAAAGTAAATATTATGGAAATAATAATTCTCATTTATTATGTAAATAGGTTACGTTCCTAAGCATTAGAACGAATCCATTGTTTTCAAAACAACGCTGGAAAAATTCCCATTATTATTCGTCGATTTGAATCAAACATTTGAAACAATAGTATTGTAACTTCGCACAAATATCCTACCGAAATAGTAGGATTTAGTCTCATGATTCCCCCTTTTATCGATATACGATGCTTGTATGTTTTACCTTATCTTAAACTAGTATCCGACCGAAACCGGATTTAAAAACCGAAACCGAATTTCGGTAGAGGTCTTAGTTTCGGCCGAAATCGAAACCAAAACAAGGACCATGTTTGGAGAGAATTATAAGAGAAAACGTTATTATAATCAGTCAGTTTGCGTCACTTTTTCAGTCTTCTACATTTTCACTTATTGATAATCAACATGACAACCCGTCATTTAAGAAAATTATATTAATTGCGTCCAAAAATATATGAATAAAATAGGTGAGTTATATTTCAGTAGATCAATATTTCTTTGTAATAGTATTACGATGTTTTAAAAAAATATATTTCAATTAAATTCATTTTCATTTCGCGTCCGTCGTAACAGATCACAGCGCAAGAGCTCCCGAATGGAGTTTCGCTTTCGGTTGTAGTTTCGGCAGGTTTGCCGCCGAAACCGAAACAAAACCGCAACCCGTTATTTGCCGAAACTCAATTGAAACCGAACTTTCAATCAGACACTATCTGTAATCATTTTCGTGGTATTAGTACATCTACCACATCGGGTGTAATCCCGAGGTCAATTTGTAATTAAGTCAATTTACCTGTAATAATTATCATAATAAAGCTTATGTTACACTACAGAATGCAGTACTTGCTGACCCAATAACACTGTGCTAATTGCCATCCTGGGTTTGCGTATTCAAAACGTTACCACCTTAATATAAGGTCTATTTCTATACCGTTTCTCACATTCGTATTGAGGTCAGTATGCAACGTGCTAATGCAATAAAACTACCCCGATTAGCAACGTAGGTATAAAACAAAAGGATCTTTGCTGTAGGTTGTAAGAAAAAATAATTAAAAAATACAGTCACATTGAGATCTCCTCCTTTTTTAAGTTAAATACAATGCACAAGTTCGACGCAATAAGGTTAAGCTGACGCCATGAAATCGCTTGCTTACGTCTTATTTGTAAGGGTACAACCTTCATATGGCTATGTTGGATTTTTACTGCATTTCCTTCACCTCCCGGTGGCGGTCCTCAGCGCTGGTGGCGGTGCTCAGGGCTCAGGGATCTCCTAAGCAACCAGAGTCCTTTGAACAGGTTGTCCCATTGAGCTCCACAGGGGAGTGGCTGGGCTCACCGCCTCGTCTGGTCTTTACGACGGTATGCTGTGTGGTCGACACGTAAGGTCGTTCTTCCCGGGATGACTTAGTTGGACGGGTCGAGATCCCACTCATGACACTCGCAACCCCGGAAATCCCCTTTACCTAAATCGCTTCTTACGACAGGCAGGGATACCTAGCCCTGTTCTTATCCTGGAGCTTCAGGGACATGCTTGCTAAGGCCTAGCCGCTAGGCCCTAGCGCTGTATATATGAAATATAAATATTCTACCCAGTTGGTAGAACCAGTGAACGGGGAAGTACCACCGCCACACCTATTTCTAGCGTGAAGCAGTTCTTGCGTTTCGGTGGAAGGTAGTTGCCGGGTCAACGATATATGAGGCTACCATCTTAGTCCTCGCGTGTAGCAACGCATCTGTGATCGACTTCAGATAGAATGCCTATTCTATATAAAGTTGCTTACAGATGATGGACGGCAGAAATCACTTATCTCGTGTTCATCATGCTCATTTGCTACTTTATTTGTATAAAGGAAAACAGTATTCGTCTTTCCAGGTGGTAGAGCCAATGTAGTTCGACCGGGGAAGTACCACCGCCACACCTATTTCTAGCGAGAAGCAGCTCTTGCGTTTCGGTGGAAGGGTGTGGATGCCAACTCACTTTTATATGAGGCGACCTCAGTCCTCGGGAGTAGCAACGCATCTGTGGTCGACTTCAGATAGAACCCTTGTTCTATATGAAGTTGCTTACAAATGTCCATAGGCGGCAGTAACCACTTACCATCAGGACTGCATGCTCGTTTGCTACTTCATTTGTATAAAAAAAAAAAAGTATTCGTCTTATACTTCAAGCAAGAACGTTTTAACACGAAATAACTATGACGGTGGTGCCACCGTGAATCTCACACAGACGACAGTAGAAGAAACTGCACTGCGTACCATTGACCTAATTTTGCATCGATCCAATACTTAGCGTTATGCAAATAGGTCATGGAGCAGTGATAGCCTAATGGCTGAAACTCGGCCTCTCAATCGAGGGTCCGAGGTTCAAATCCCAGGCACGCACCACTGATTTTTCTAAAATTACGTGCGTATCAGAATTTAATTATCACTGATTTACGGTGAAGGAAAACATCGTGAGGAAACCTGCACATTTGAGAGTTTTTTTAAAAAAAAAGAGTTTTTTAAGGTATGTGAAGTCTACCAATTCGCACTTGGCTAGCGCTGTGGACTATGGCCTAAAACTCTCTCATTCTGAGAAAAGATTCGTGCCCAGCAGTGAGACAATCAGTGGCGTAGCGAGGGAGGGGGGGCGGAGGGGCGGTCCGACCGGGCGGCACATTTTGACGGGCCAAAAACAGATTCGGGGGCGGCAAAACAGATTTTGCAACCTTGCTTTGTCATCAAATTAGATATAGTCGTTGTTTTTGGCGTCAAGTTACATATTATCATATTTTTTTTGGTCGTCAAAATTTGTATAATGTTTGGTGAGTTTAACATCCGCCCCTGGCGGTGTAAGCCCACGCTACGCCACTGGGGACAATAACGGGTTGACGATGAAATAGGTCATGTTCAATTCGACTTCTACAGCTTTCCATACGGCATCACCTGCGTCATTATAAAATTGAATATAAATCATATTATCACTATCCATCAACGGGCAACGTCCACTATTATATTTCAATTCTGCTACTTAAATATACGTATTATTAATAAACATTTTAGAAAATTCGGTCTAATATCGCTATATGAAAACCGACAAGGTGTACCGATTACCTGATGAAGTCTAAGTTCCACCAAAAATCACGAAGAGTTCTACCAAAAAGTACATAATTCATACTTCTATTAGACGAATTATAAAAACTGACCGTTTAGAAGTTTGAAAAAATTAATCTATTGTTCTATAGAAAAGAATATCTGAATTTGAATATTGAATTGTCACGGAAAGAATGAGTTTATTATATTACAATATTATATGAAACAATCAATATAGGTATATCTTTGAAAATAATAATCTAAAAATTGGCTATCAATTTATTTTTATCAAATAAGTATTGGGATCTTTAGAAGAAGTTTTAGAAGTGTAGTTCGAAGAACTTTAAAAAAAGAGTAAATTCAGTCAGAAACCAGTGACAAGATAACATAATGTAAGTTGTATTTATGAGATTAAAAATACATATAGTATATAGCATATAGTATTGAAACTCGACCTCTCAATCGAGGGTCCGAGGTTCGAATCCCAGCACCACTGATTTTTCTAAAATGATGTGCGTGTTAGAATTTTTTTATCACTGCTTTACAGCGAAGGAAAACATCGTGCCGAAACCTGCACATTTAAGAGTTCTCTAAAAAAAAAGAGTTTTCAAAGATGTGAAGTCTACTAATTCGCACTTGGCCAGCGCGGCGAACTATGGCCTAAAACTTCCACATGTAGGTAAGTGGTTACTGCCACCCATGGATACTTGTGAGCAACTTCATATAGAACAGGAGTTCTATCTGAAGTCGATCACAGATGCGTTGCTACTCCTGAGGCATAAGATGGTCGCCTCATTTATAAGTTTTTTTTATTTTTTTTATTAATATGAAGTAGCAAACGAGCAAGCAGCCCACCTGATGGTAAGTATTTACTGCCGCCCATGGACATTTGTAAGCAACTTCATATACAACAGGAGTTCTATATGAAGTCGACCACTCATGCGTTGCTACTCCTGAGGACTGAGATGGTCGCCTCATATAAAAGTGAGCCGGTAACCACACCCTTCCACCGAAACGCAAAAACTGCTTCACGTTACAAATAGGCGTAGCGTTGGTACTTCGCCGGTCGAATTTCATTGGTTCTACCTGGCAAAGTACATTATTATGATGGTCGATTAAAAAAAAAGTACTGAATCATAAGTTGGTACTATTTATTGCACATTTATCAATACGATAAAGTTAATACATCTACCAATACAAAGTTTGAAACAAATTTACTAAAACATATTATAAAAGTGGAAATTTGTGAGGATGTATATGGGTTTGTGACTCTTTAAAAACTACAGATTTTTCTTGAAACTTGGCACATAGGTAGTTTATGCCCGGGATTAATATATGGAATAGGTACGCGTTACTATTAATCGTGACCGAAACGGGCAGAGCCGTGGGAAAAGTTAGTTACAAATTAAATTGTAATGTAACAGTAAAATATTAAAATTTAAACTAGTAACTTCGTTAAAAACATTAAAACAAAAATTCATCAAGCCGTTTTTGCTGTAGCGCGTCCCAAAGAAATGGACATACGTACATACAAACAAATATACATACATACATACGTTCGAAAAACATTACTCTCCTTCTGACGCAATCGGGTAATAATAATTTAAGTAACAACAATGAATTATTCATTTAGTTTGTATGACTGACTTATCTGTTAACTACTTCCAAAATAGCAAAACAAGTCAATCTCTATCAGTCGAATTAAGTAGTGAAAGACTGACCATCGATATATTTGTCGTTGTACGACCCATAAAACTAAATTTATTGGGTCCACGCGACAATAAACGCCTTGACAAAACGACTTCAGCCCTTTTTATTTGACAATAGTTTAAACGTTTACCTTCTAACTCCACAAACACATTCAAAACTCTGCTATATTTAATACTCTTACGAGTTATATTCGACTATAACTATTTGAATTCCTATCCTTTAATTTTATTTATAGAATTTAAACTCTATGTTTCTTATTCCTAAGGTTTCTTGTCTTTTATCTAAAATTTTATAACATAAGCTTTTGTGCTTTTCAGCGCATTTATATCCAAAAGTTTAACACGTTAGGTGTTAAGTTATTGTGTTAAGTGGAAAGGACAGTTTAACTTTCCTTTTGTTAAACCGATGACGATATGAACGTCTACTGAAATACGAGAATTTAATTGAGATAGCCAGAACGCGAGGTAACTTCTGTATAGTTAATTTATTATTTATAAAATTTACGTTCTTTTTTTAGATTTATATTACAGTAACGTAATAGAGCGTATTAATAACCAATAATCACTTGTTATCGGTGAAGAAAAACATCACGAGGAAACCTACACGTTTGAGAGTTCTTTAAAGCGATTAGTGCAGTCTATTTAGCACTTGGTTAGGCTATGGCATAAAGGTAGAATAGAATAGAATAATAGAACTCGGAATTGAAAATTAAAATGTGGCAAAAAAGGAAAACAACGTAAACATAAATAGTGGCTATTATTATTTTCGATTGTTATTTTGAAATAAGAAGCAACTACAATTTTAATTCTTAAGTTTTCGATAATATCTAATCGTAGTTGTTCTCAAAATCTATATAGAGTGATTTTAACTAATTATGTACTACTCTAATTTGACTTATACAGTTTGAAATTAACTTAGAACACAGATAAAAAACATTTTTATGTGTATGTAACATGTATGAAAATGCACTCAATTTATTTTATACACAAATGAATCAAAATTTTGTCTGCAAACGTACTTAGACAACCAGAACAATTTACTGCCAAAACACCGGTATTTTTTCAATCAGATTTATCTTAACGACATCTTACAGAATCGCAACGGTAGTTACTATTGCCATTTAGATCCGGAGATAGTACTAATTTTATGGTTTAGGAAACTAATAAATTTCTCCGCTTTTTTCACTTAAAAAACGTTAGCTAATTCGTTTTAATAACCCGTAAAAATTTGGCAAAAAAACCCAAAACGGTTCCGCTTCCTCAAAATGTCGCTTAAGTGGTTTACGAGCTTTTGCCCGTAGGCTGTATTCGTCTCAAGCACCTATACATTAATTATGAGATTCATTTTATGCCTATTTTTTAAGTAATAGATATTTTATTTCATTTATATTAGTAGATATTTAAGTATTTTTTTGTTTTTGATCATTTTAGCGCTCAGATAGGAATTGTCTGAGCTTATTGCGTTGGAGATATCAGAGAAATGATACTAGATTATAATGCGAATTACGGACATTTTAGCCAAAAAATGTAGTAGCTGTTATAATACATATATTGACTGTTTTACGGCATAAAATGTAAACAGTATTGAAAAAAGAAATAACAATTGAATACTGCGTAAAGCCCACACAGGGTAAATCGTAAAGAGAACATGGGGCGGAGCGATGTAGACGCCTTCAGAAACCACGCAGAGGATGCTTTGCTGAATGTACACAAGACACGAAGATGGATACTAACGTAAAAATATATTATTTGTATAATGAGGGGCACAGAAATATTGACAGTATTAAATTAAACTATAAGAATCTTTGACGAGCGAATCATTTAATTTCATTCTTATACTTAAAAGGAAAAAATGATAGAAGTAGCTATTTATTTTTTAACTGACATTTATATTGTGAATTTATCAAAAATATTTTAGTTAATATTATGTTGTTTTATAAATAATAAATACTAATTACGTTGTTTAATAAATAAATAAAAGCGTGTACAAGTGTGTTCATCACGATTTAAATACTCTACCGCTTATTGACTAATAAACCTACTTATAACTTATTCAAGTTGACATGTTGACACTCTCTTCTGACTAATCATCGCAGAGCCTAAACTATTGAAGCAAGATCTATAAAATTCAGTTAAGGTTTGTTTTATGATATACGAGATTAGCGGCTCTCAAACTTTTTTCGTGACGGAACTCTTTTCGAAAGCAAAATACTCGACGGAACCCTACAATAAAACGGAGTCAAAACGTTAGACCAGAGAGAGGTGTTTTGATTTTTTTTCTAAATTCTTGCGGAGCCCCTGCAGGGGTATCGCGGAACCCTAGGGCTCCACGGAACACAGCGTATAGCTGTACTAGATACCGTGGCTCCGCCCGCTTAGGGCACGTTTACTACGGTAATAAAAATACGCTTTCTACACTCATAGCCCCACACTAGGATTTTCTCCTGTATCGTGGGTACCATGGAGACACATAAAGACGAACACCCAGACACAGAAAAGACATCTAAATTTAAAATTCAGATGTCTTTCTGGCCGGGGATCGAACCCGGAACCCACTGGGCGTCAGACCGGCATGGCGACCGTTCCGCCACGCGGGTCGTCAACGTAGTAATGGATGTTCCATGTGCTAATCCATATTATAAAGTATCTGTGCGCTAAATTTCAATAAAATCCGATTAGTAGTTATTGCACAAAATAATACTAAACACATATACATCCCCAAAAAAATCGCATTCATAATGTTAGTAACGTGCTCATCTACTAAAAATACTTTGATATTCCTTCCCTAAAAGAATTAAATAGGGACAAATGTTTGCACTGTACATTATATAGTTTAAAATCATTAAGAAAGGATTTTTGCAAAATTAATCCTTCGTGTTCATTTATTTTCATAAAAGCTTATTATTTATATTACTTTACATATGTATACCGTTTTAGAAGTTATCTCATTAGCCTAAACGTTGGTTGTTTGAGAATACTTCTAGCATTAACTCTTTTTGAAATTTCGTGTCGGTTTAAGGGTAAATAAAGTTTAAATAAATAAAGGAGGCAGACATTCGGGTGATACTTATTCATTCGCATCGAAAGAAAAAAATCGAAAGTTATTCGTTACGCATTAGAGAGAAAACTATAAAAAACTCATAAGAAATTCTCAAATATTTGTAGATTCTTTAATATGTATTTGTGTAGCGGGTTCAATGGTTTTTGTCATTCCAAAAAATGCCCAACGCCCCGATGTTTTCTCTTCAATAAAGTTATATATAATATAAGTATATATTTTCCTCATACTTGGCGAAAGCTTCTCAACAAAGAAGCAAAGCATATTGTATATACATACGTACACATTATTTACATGAAGAGCGACATATGGCTGACTCGTGCGCATCCCTTCGACTCGCACCCCAAGGCCGGAGTCACACCTGAGGGTGACTAAAGCCTTGCATTTGTTTTGTTTAGGCCATCACAATATCATCGCCACCCCTTTTACCTCTTAACATGTAGCCATTATTTATAGGTCTTAGAATTAGTTGATTGAAAGACATTTCGCTAAACTAAGTAGATTCTTCTTATAACTTTAGAAACAGAACGGAAAATTCAAAGTATTTGGATAATATACAACTTGTCATCAAATAAAACTATGCAATTTATTGTTAAATTAATATTAATGTATTCTAACGCTTAGTTTGCCTCTACATTTTGAGTTTGAACTCTACATTTTAAGCCTCACAAAAATATGTATATGTACCTAAAATTCTATTGCAAACTTATGGACCCTCAAAAAGATTATATATAGTATATAACAAATGTTTCATTTATTTTACTGATTTTATTATAAAATGAATTTTATTATTACACTCTATACTCAACTCTATTGAGATAGCGTAAAAAGTGAACTTAACATAGGTACGTATTGAGTTTCATAAGATATGTAACTATTGGCCCTTTGAGATTGCATGAAAGTATATCAGTGTAGACAAAAAATAAATAAACTTAAAATAAAATGAAATCCAGTAATTGCATGCAAGTTTTTTGTACTTTGTTAACAGTCTCCAACAGTAGTAATAGTCAGTTCTATTAACCCGTAACTGCGGACGTGTATAAAATCGCCCATAATCCATATGTCGTTTCCTCGAATAACGTAAAAAGTATCGACGATTATCATCCCAATATCCTGTTCGAATATACCTTATTCGAAATTTCGAATTGTGCTCAAATTCGCGCCAAAGCCTACCCTACTTCCTGCGTCCGCACGTGGCTCGGCGCATGCGCAACAAACAATACACTTTTTTGCGATTCCACATTCAAATGATGGCACTACCGACTAATGAATGTTGTTTCTTCCTCTGTTTTATCGTAATTTGGGTTAGAGGAAGCGAGATGGGGGATGCGACAGTTGGTATGGCGTCTGCCACTACCATATGTTGCTTGAGGTTTCGAAAATTACCCACCGGTTGGGCGAAGAGGCCGATTCCTACAAACTGTTTTGTCTATTAATTACCGATGAATGACAAGCTCAGGATTACCGGGTTGACAGTTTGGGGTTATCGTCATAGTGAAATCACGTCCTTATTATGTTGCGTGTCTAATAGTTTAATAACTTTTCAGAAAATCTAGGGCAGTATATACGTATTTGTTTATTTTTTTACAAGCATCAATTGTACTTAAAGTAATTTTCAAAGTTATTAGAAAATGTCCAGCTATTCAATGAGATATTGGCAGTATACCTATATATATATGTATATGCGGTCAGTGCAAGATGTGATAAAATGAATTTCAAGTATCTACGTCAAGAGGAATGTCTTTATTTCGTATAGTACATACTAATTATATTAAAGTTATATTGAGTTATGAGGTATTGTGTATTAAGTCTTAGATTTTTTTTTAAGTAATTTGTAAATCTTCTAGATAAGTATATATCATGAAATTATCTTGTACACCTCATAGCCAGGGAGAATAAGGAATATTCCGTCCACTGGTCTTAAACCATTTTCGTAGAAAGACCTTTCTTTATGGGTTCAAAAGTTATTTCAACAAAAGAAGACATTATCTTTACGACTTATTAACATCGTTACGGCCAATCAAATGTGCATCCCGTAAAAAAGGCATCATCAGGGCAGATCAAAAGTCCCGGTTTGGCTAAATAATGTTAATTTCCATAAATCGAAGCGCGAACAAAGTATAGTTTTCTAAATGGACACTTAACCCTTTGGAAACGAGCGAGTCTCTAACGATATTTAAAGCTGGTTTACGTTAGGCATTAAAATGTTTGGCCGCTCGCTACTTAAAGTCAATTTTGCATGGAATGATACAATTTAGCTTGTTATAAGTTACAGACAGTAAATAAAATATAAATATTCTATTTTGTCATTTAGTTAGAATTTAAAAATAATAACATTTAAAAAAAAACGTCTGTAGATTTTAATTAGGTGCAAATAAAGTACAACTATAATCTAATATGTTTATTTTAACATTAAATAATAATAATAATAATAAATGCACAATAGACATATTTGCATATAATATTCGCAAGTTTAAGAAGGCAATTGTTGAATCTATATGCCGTTCTCCACCGCTATAGCA
>DWNE01009876.1:0-10640 GCA_018249875.1 Cecropterus toxeus
TAATGGAATTTGGATGTAATGTATATCATAGATTCAGTTAGAATAGAACTTTGTTAAAAAACAAACATTATATTTATAACAGGCACGTATCAATCAAGGGTTTACCTATTTTTATGGTAGTTATGTATTATTATTAAAATGTTCTTATTTATTTACATGAATGAATTATGCATATTAAATAATTAAGTCAATTTCACATAATTATGTTTTAATTTACTTTAATATTTTAGTTGGCGTGACATGCAGACTTTTTCCTGCGATTTTTTTGCATTCTGGGAAACATTTTTGGCAGTCTACGAGGTCGAATCTCTAACGCATGTGTGCATTGAGAGATACGTGGTTGCCAAGTATATTACTAAAGGCAAGTATTGTTGTCTAAAGTTGGCAAACGGTTAGTTTAACTTACATAATGATTATCACTTTAATTTTAAAATTTTCAATTTGTGTTTCGTTTAGGGTTTTAGGAGTACAGACTTTTACTAGTGTGGTTCTACCGAAGAGGTACCATCATACCTATTTGTGTCGTGAAGCAGTTCTTGCGTTTCGTTGGAAGGGTGTGGTTGCCGGCTCACTTATATATGTATGAAGGCGACCATCTTAGTCCTCGAGAGTAGCAATGCATCAGTGATCGCCTTCAGATATAACACCTGCTATGTGAAGTTGTTTCTTCATATAGAACAGGGGTTCTAAATGAAGTTGTTTACATGGACGACGGTAACTACTTACCTTGATGACCCGCGTGGCCGAGCGGTCACCATACCGGTCTGACGCGCCGTGGGTCCCGGGTTCGATTCCCGGCTAGACAAAAAATGTGAATGATGAGTTTGGATTTCTGTTCTGGGTCTGGGTGTTAGTGTATTCGTGTTTGTGTGTCCATGGCACCCACGACACAGGATAAAATCCTAGTGTGCGGCTATGAGTGTAGAAAGCGTGAACAAAGCGTTTATGAAAAAAATATAAATGATGCAATGATCGAATGCATTGATGTATTGGTTATTTTTTTTATTCTAGGTTGGCTAATGCCGAAACGACATTACTTGATGTTCCAGTGTCTATGTTTGTTACTCGCTGTGCTGTATTCGTTCCCACCTGTGTTTGGACTGGGCAGATATGGCCCAGACTTCGCTTGCACGTCTTGCACATTCGATATGGCGTTGCCGGATACTTGGCAAAGATACTTTATTATAACAATATTTTTACTTCGAAGTGTTAAACCGACGCTGTTTATGTAAGTATGTCTTTTGTACCTACTGTTAAAAGCAATGCAACTAATATAATAAATATATCTGGGTAAATATTTTAAACTTCCGAGGTTAAATAAAATTGTCGCAAAAAACGACTTCTTATAATTTTAAAGTTTTTGTCAGATGTATCTGTCTGTGGCACCATGCTTCTTATACGAATAGACCGATTGATGCGTTATGACAAGATTTATACTAGCTTGCCTTGTATGTATGTATTTATAAAACGGAATCATTGAATGTGACTTTTTTTCTCACATTTTTTGTTTGAATGTTACGTGATCGCGTTGTTAACGACAATTCTAACATATTTAATGATTATTTTATTTTTAATTTACATTACACCAAATTTGAATACACAATAACTTTAATAAAGTTATTCTGTATTCGATCTATTGGTATTACACAGGTGTTTATTTAAAAGCATATTCATAAGACGAACGCTGGAAGGGAGATTAAAAAAGTCAAATTTTCAGGATCATGATGCTCATGTGGACTCGAAATTTGGAAGACAATTTTACGAGCTCAGTTAAAACTATAAAGCATTTACGATTCACTCAGGTAATCAATTCATTATGTGTTTATTCGTAATATTTGCTAGAGGTTAACCTACCTCTCAGTGTCCGATTAAGTTGAAATATGGAATACACATTAAGTTCTGATGACAATGCAATTATATGTAACCAATGTTGTTGTAATTCCAAAATAGCCGTCGCAACAAAATGGCGGAATACATATTTTTGTCCATCCAACATGGGTGAAAGAGCTTAATTTGTAGAATTCAATACAGTACGGAAAAATCTTGTTTTTAAAAATACTTTTTATATTAATTTTTGTCCTGTATGGTAAAGACTATGTACTACACTACTTCGTAACATTCCAATTTAGCTCTTATTGGTAGCATCGTATCTGTGTCCGAGGCGTATAAATTAAGTTAAAAAAAACGAGTACGTCTTTTGTTGGTTAAGTAAGTATTTCCAGTATAAGTACATACGCTTTGAGTCCTTAAGGGTCATATAAGTATTTTAAGAAACGACCCTTAATTTAAAAAAAAAATGAGTTAGTGTTTAGTCAAAGCGTAAGTCGGTGAAATTGAGAATTTTTAACAAATCTGAGTATATTTACTAAGCAAAAGGTATGCACTGTGGACTACATGATTGTTGCCTTGTTGTCCAATTCCATAAAAATGGTATGACATGGCATAGCAACAGTACTGCCATACTAAACGGAATAGTTCTATCCTTTTATCGTTGAATAACCAATTATTTTACAGAGCGTAATCGCGGTGACTTTTATGAACTTGGCCTGTTGGAGTCCCATAGCAGTGTTGCGAGGCTGGGTCGTCCTCCTGTTCGCCCTGTACAATGACGTGCAGATAGAGTCGCACGCGTACGTCCAGTGGGCGATGTGGCTTCACTGGGTAAGTGGGTTTGAGTCAATCTATATCGTGTTGAAAAGTATACCAAAAGTAAAGCATACCAAACCAGTGTAATATAACATTCGTTATCTTACACCCTACACCTGTATCGTCGTCAATCGCATAACACAAGCGTCAAGCTTGCGGCTCATTGTTCAAGACAGCTCCCGTATTAGTGACCTCACCGACATACAGTGTTTCCAACCTGTAGCCAGGCAATTATCGTATGACAGCCAAAAAAGATCGTATTTTGAATCATTTGTATTAAAATTATCGTACAAGTACAATAACAACGTCTTAACACCCATAACACAGAATATAATATTATCGTACAATTAGGCATAGTTTACTATCGTACATCGTACGTTACTATGAAATTATCGTACATGTACGATAATTGTCATACGGTTCTGAACACTGTCGACATATAAATAAATAAAAACATTACTTACATGTTTTTAAGTGGTATTTGTCTACAGGTATCGCCAGCGGTAACTGCAATTTCGGTATTTTTGATAGACGACACCATTCGTCACAAAATGTTTAATATGCACTCCGAAGATATTGAAAACGACGAGGAAGAAAAGAAAAACGAATAACTGTATTCTGTAGGTTTTAAGTATTGATATTGATACTATAATATAATTTTAATATCATTTTTTTTACGTTTAATTAAACGAATGATTTTCCGATTCTTAGTTTTAATGTTTAAATTTATAATCTATGTTTATGCCACCCTTGCACATCTGTAATCAACCCAGATATAATCATTTTTACCTGAATTTAGCCACAGATGCGTTGCTACCTCTGAGGACTATGTTGGAACGCCTTTGGATAAGTATATCTCCCTCACTACCCTTCAGACCAGAACGCAGCCTCAGCTCCAATAAACGCCTTGTGTTTAACTCTTTTAGGGGTCAATACGAGATCATTGTAGATATTTACCTTTTAACAGGGCAAGGTATATGGTCATCCTTATTTTCAATATATAAATTATCTATTTTTATTTCAATCTAAATATATCTATGGTTAATGTTCATAAAATCAATTAAAATTAAAGTAAATCTAATAAATACAGATTAAATAAGACAAAGTGTTGCTTGCAATTATTGTATTATGACATTCATCATAGTAATATTATCAATAAAATTTAAATCACAATAGGTTAGATAGTTTTACAATATATTATTAGACAGATGAAAAATTTGTACGAAGAATATCAGCATTGCTTTTTGTTGTATAAAACTACAATTTTATTTTAGTTCCCGTGTCTACTCAGTCTAGATAGTGCATATTAGAGTCTATCCACACCATCATATTTTATAATACCACTCAACGTGCGCACCGAAACACAAGGTTTTAACACAAACAGTTTTTTTATTCTAGAACCAAAAAAAAAGAGAAGAAATTTGTTACATATGTTGTTTTTGAACATGAATGACAAAAAAGTTTTTTTTTTGTTATTATCATAATTTATATGAAGACGTGGTTGGTAACATTACACTGTACGGTGAATGACAGTGTGGATAGACTTTAATATTTCACTAAATTTCATACATTAAAATATTACATAAATATTATATTTGTGACATGATGTGTATAAAATGGAAGAACAAGCATTAAAATTAAAAACAATAATAATAGGTATTTAAAATATTTCATATTTGATCAACGGTTTCTAGATTAGAAAATACACGGAGGAATTACTATCGGAAAGGTATTTGGGTCTAGCGCACTCGAATCTCGATTGGTCCACAATAAGGCCATTTAATAACTAAAACCATCCCTACAATAGTACCCTTCTGACATTATTTAGTTATAAATTACACGCTTAGTCTCGGGCCAGTGGAAGAGACAAGATTAACTACAAATTCGCATAATTATTTTATAAAAACTTTTTAATTGTAAATTACAATTAAAGATTTTTTACAATTATTTATTTTTTTACAATTATAGAATTTTTACAGCTCCGCTTATAGAAATTATTGACTTTATTATAGGATAATTCTTGACTATATGTACATTATAAGTAGTTCATTTATTACATCATATGAATACACTCTTAAAAGTTCTCAAAATTTGCACACTTTATTGTACATTTTATGGAAGTATTCTAAGTAATATTGAAATTTGGTTTTATGAATATTGAACTTAAGAAGTAAATGCTTAAAAATATGAACTGATGTTTATTTTTTATATTGTCAAAAACGACGCGTGTCGATCTAAACATTACATGGCAAATTTATGGCATACGTACTATTTTAAATATATGATATGCTTAATGTGTCTTTAGCACATAACATTAGTTATATCGACTGATTATTTACACAGTACAAGTATATACATAATGGTAAATTACTTACAAGGTTTTGTTAATGGGTAACATGTATAAAATATTTACAATCCGTACTCTAAATTAAGGCTGACATTTGGAGATATTTACATCGCTAATAGCGTTACCTATATCGTATGCATTACTAACACTGTCTTTGGAATGAGCTTGTTCGTTATCAAAAAGTTTATCATAAACATCTATACTATCATTATTTACATATTCGTAATCTGCATCATTAAAATTACTTTCTACTATCGTATTTGTATATACCCTGTTGCTGTAGCTCCCGATGGAGCTGGAGGCAGACGGCGTCGAGGGACTGTTGAGCACGATTATCGGGTACTCGAACATCCCTCGGGGCGCGTCCTGCTAAATCGGCTCCATGGCTGTCTCTTGTTCCCACTTCCTTCGGTTGTTCCGTCTCTCTATGACCGGTATCACGAACAGGATTAACCCGCTGATAGCTATCGTTCCACCCGCCACGTAAAACCCTGGCGCGTATGAGTGCAGCTTGTCGTGGAGTAACCCTGAAAAATTAAGAAGTAACATGTTAAATTAATATATTTATGCCAATACTTAAAGTAAATCCACAGTAATAATTTTCATGGAAAGATTTTATATTTGTTTTGGATGTTGATGTTGATGGAAATAAGGTCATCGAAACCTGAGTGTAATTAGTGCGCGCATCTTTATTCAATAGCTTTTAAACTTAGAGATTATAACCTGGCCATCGAAAAGTAAGGGAATTACATCGTTAATAGAATTAAGAATACTAAATAAATTGTCAAAATATCACTGATTTTCAAGATAAACTGTTTTTTTATAATTTTCCTGATAAACCTCTTATTAAAATGGCGACAAATCATTCAATAATTATGTCAACATAGCTAAACATAGAAATGGGAAAATATTTTGAGAAAAAAATTAAACACAATATATTTATACCTGCTAAAGGAGGTCCGAGGAGCGATGCAATCCCTTGAAACAATAATAGAAGACCGAACGCATTGGTAAGTTTCTCAATGCCCAGCAAATCAGCGAGGACCACAGACGTCAAACCCACATAAGCACCAATAGTGAAGCCGAAAAATACAGCGTATACCGCCAGGCCCCAAAACTCCCAGCATAAATTAACAAGGATTGTGCCTGGAATGATAAATAATTAAATTGTAATTATGGTAATCAACAAAAAAATGCTTTTGCTGGAGTGGATTCGGAATCAAAAGTGATGTATAAAAAAAAACTCAAAGTAAACCAAATTGACGTTGAGATTTATCAAACCATCTTTTCGGAGCCATATTCTTAACTGGCGAGAATCGTTTATAACATTTTATACATTAATGAATCTCAAAAAAAAAAAATTGAAGATTATTATTACTTTTTATGCACGTATTGCCCGCTAGATTTCTAATGGAACAATAGTGTTGACATGCACACTTAGTACACAAACCCCAAAAAAAAAAAAATTTAATCATATAAAAACATTTTCCTTAATTGATCATAGAGTCATATCATTAAAATCATTTTTGATAATGAGCACTTGCTCACTAAAAACCTCATCTTCAGATCGAGAGCACGAGATAAGTCAATTAAAATTAATATTTGTTTTTTTTTTTTTACTTGAGTATTGATATTATATTTCGTTCTGCTACGCAAGCCAAGAGTAGTTTTTTAAGCTCTTTGTTCAGGTTGCATATTATTTGTTTGCTGCTAATTAATTCTGCCATTATTTATTTAATTGCTCCGATTAACGTTATGTAATATAAAATGATACTCACTTATGCCAGCAATGGTAAGGCAGACATTGTATGCCAATAATCTATTAACCCAGGGTTTGTCGCTTATATATCCAAGAATAATTCTTCCAACCAAATTTGCAGCACCAATTATAGATAACAAGTAGGGTGGATTTTCTATGCCCAAACTCTCGCATAAAGGCACGGTGTAAAGATATGGAATATAAAATCCTACACTAGTTAAAAAGTTTGAAACTGAAAAAAGAATAAAAATAGGATCAATAAGAAGAGAAACATCAAGCATTTCTGATAAAACAGCCTTTGAGTCGTCTGAACACGGTAACCAAGAGCATTTCTGTATACGTTCTTCTTTCACTGTAATAGCTCTTTCAGGCGACGATGCTTTATATCTTGCGAGGCTTGTCATACTTCCTTGATAGAGTACATCAGGACGTTGCATAATCCCACTACCATGCCGCGATTGCGGTTGTAACTTTTGTTCCTGTGGCTTATTTAAAGCTGGCTGCGAGAGTGTTAGTCGACCTACATCATTGCCGTCGTTGACTTTTCCGTTTGCCCTAGCTAAGTGCTCAGTACTTTGAGATCGTTTGAGTGGAGATTTTTTTGACTTCGGTAACATTGGTTCTGTTACTGGTGATCTTGGCGGCTCAGGTACAGGTCGAAACATGAGCCCCAAAGGAATACAATTGAGGGTTATTGCTCCTGTGATGATCATAGCTCCGCGCCATCCATACTCGTTGATGAGCGTTGAGGTTATTGGTGCAAACAGGAATGTACCGAGACCAGAGCCGCATACTGCTATACCTGACAAGATAAGTAAAATTGTAAACAAAATTTCCGAAAAAGTGCATGAATTACTCAATTTCAAATTAAATTATTGAATTGTGGTTTGTGCTTGGGTATTGTAAATTTAATTTTGATAAAAATAAAAAATGTACTAAAATATAAAAAAGAATCCAAGTCATAAATTGAACGTTGAAAAAAATATATACAAAGTAACTATGGAAACTATGGAAATTATCTATTTAACGAACTTACAATATTCCGATGAACATGATGTTAATGTCAGTACAATGGATAGAAACCTTAGGGCTTTTTAGTTCTTTACTGATATAAAACTTACCAGTGGCAAGACTTCTATAGCGCTCGAACCAAACGGTGACGCTGACAATAGCGGGGAGGTAAATGAGGCCGAATCCGAGCCCGGTGCCTACACCAATGGTGCATATGAGCGTCGTCACATTCTGTGCAAATGAGGATAGCACCAGGCACGTTGCAGACAACAGAGCTCCCGCGACGGTCACCGCCTGACAGCCCCATCGGTTCACGAATGAACTTGAAATTGGTCCTGGAAATAGTAACGTTTACTTGGTAAATTTTCATCTACAGACCTAAATACAATAACTTTAGTTGTATCAATTATATTTTGTTGTCGAATGCAAAGTTATGCAAACAGATTTTTTTTCCATTGTCCTTGACTTACTATGAAAAATTCTTTAGCGTTAAATTAAAGTTTTGATTATTTTAGTATTTATTATTAATATTTAACGTTTGTATCATCGTTAAATCGTCGTGCAATCATATTATTTAAATGTAATATATTTCATTCAGAATTATCTACAAAGGGATCCTTTACCCAAAACTATCTGCATATATTTTGGTTTTATAAATATTCATCAAACAGATGCTACTAGAGTTATTTAAATTTAGTATGAAAATGTAAAATTATGTAGATTTTTATATTAGGATGGATGTGAAATAAACAAATTTTGATTACCTGAACTAAGAGTCATTCCCACGAGGATCGAAAGAATCCAGGCAGTTTTCCCGCTTCCCTCTTCAAAGTACGTAACGAATTCAGAGAAGAACACCCCGAAGGAATACGTCATGCCATCAGCTGAAACAGACAAAACACTCAATTGAGTAATGACTGAATTTTAGTTGAAAAAAATCTATTTTATTTAATATGGAAATAGAATGATAAATAAAATTGTAGAGTGTTTCTAAGCATAGCTTTTATGTGTGTGGCACTTATATGAGACATTCCCATTTAGTCCTTACGCATAGCACATCATTTGTGATCAAATTCTGGTAGAACACCAATCTCAGTCGAGCTAGATTATAGATGTTTATGCGCCAGTGGTCATTTGCCGTCAGATGGCCACCATGTGTTTGCTATGCCTATATTATAAAATAACTTGGTGATTGGATAAGTATCATTGGTATTTTTCCTCAATTATAAATTGTAATAAAGTTTTCATTAAGCCAGAGAACGATGTAGTCTTAAAATTACATAATACAACTTCATTTTGTAGGGTAATAAGGTCGGAATATTTATTTTAACCTTCAAATCTAATTTATATAACCTTACGAAGTCTACGACTATTTTTAAAGTTAGATAGAAATTCGGAATAAAGCGTTTATTTTTAATAAAATTCATAAATTTTGCAATTTCTTAAATAATTGCCTCAATCACAATTTAATTAGTACTGTTTAGCTTACATGATAACATACAAAATAAGGCGTAGTACAAGGAGAGGACAATAGAAGTAGAATCTGGTGTCTGAAAATAGCTTGAAAAATCATGCATTTTCTACCACAATTTGAGTAGGTACATCCACTCCCGCTTTCGAGCGCCAATTCAGTAAAATTGCAGCAATGAAAACGCATGTGGCTAGTTGCAGTTTTAAAGAAGGCAAGCATTCTTAATACAGAGGCCCACATTCCAAGAGTCTGGAGGCATCTTCGCTTTACTTATTTTTGCTAAATAACGGCAGTGTTAAGCCTTACTGTGTTCAGATCTAAAGTGTGTTGAATGCTAAACATACTTTTCCGTGGCATTTCTACATAGTCTTCAGGGGTAACAAATAACAATGCATCTGTAGCCAGCATCAGGTACAAAGGCAGATTAAATTTATTCCATAAATTGATTGATAATGATTATAAAGGTCAATGGGCGATTATAGCCAATTAACATAAAGTAGATGCAGACCATGTTACTTCCTATACATAAAAATATATATGCATATATATTTATCGATATATTAATATTTTTTACACTATATACGCATATATTTAAAGTATCTTTATCGTCCGCGAGACTTTCAACGAAGTAGGTTAACGTGATAGGAGCATAACAGGCGATACAATGTATTCAATAGGCGACGATACAATACTACTGATAAATAGAAGATTACAATATCCCTAATTCTTTATGATATACAACACCTATCGCTGTCACATGAGAATATTATTAGATACGTGATGTTCTTTCGCATTACGTATCCAAACATTAGATGTAATATTTGGATTTTTATAATCAAATATCCATTTATAAATAGGTTAAGACAATACTGTTATTTTTTTTCTGTTTGTTAACAGATTTTCTATATTTTTATAATTATGTTCGAATTTCGACATTGGTTCGAATTCATATTATTTATTTTTTGGTAAATTTCAAAATAATATTAGAACGCATTTCCTATACTTCATCTAATTTTCGTCAGATTGCTTTTAAACTGATTTTATCCAATAAATGGTGTTTGAAAAGGAAACAGATTCTGGTTTCGAAGTAGGTTAACATGATAGACCGTAGTAGGTTATGATATGACATCAATGGCCGAGCGTATGCTTTGAGTTGCAACTTGTAAACAGTAGACTAGAACTCTCATAGGCTAGATGACGTTTTCATGAATACTACAAGTACAAGCAATATAGATACTAGAATAATAAATGCTTGTGAGTATGTTTTTTTCTATAAGAATGAAGTAACAAACGAGCATGCAGTCCACATGATGGTAAGTGGTTACTGCCACCAATGACCTGTGAGCAACATCATATAGAACAGGGGTTCTATATGAAGTTCATCATAGATGCGTTGCTACTTCCGA
>DWNE01009877.1:0-10640 GCA_018249875.1 Cecropterus toxeus
GTTCGATTCTGGAAGCACCATTACCACACCTATTTTTGTCCACTAACAGCCGTGTTATCCAATATCCATTACTGTGTACCACACCCTTTAAACCAGGTAACGGGTGTGGTAAGGAAGATAGACTTATTCGAAACGTACGTTCCAACTTAGACCTTAGGGATAGCAACACTTCTGTGGCTAACCTCAGGTAACACTCTGATCCTATCTGGACTTGATTACATGTACCCAGGGGCGGCTGATCTTCACACATACGACAATATATCCGACAATATCTTGTTCTACGTGAAATTGCTTACACATGTCAATGGGCGGCAGTAATCACACTTCAGGTGGACTGCATGCTCGTTTGCTACTTCAATCTGATAAAAAAAAATCACTAGAAACAAATACATTTGCACGAAGAATTTTACTTTACTACAAAATTTTAGTTTTTAATATTCTGAAATCGCACCAAAAACCTTTCGCCTAGTAAACGGGTTGCTAACAGATAAGACGGCCGTTGTATTGTCACTGATCCTAGAATAGAGGTCTCCACCATATATTACCAGCAGCTATCGCTCTCTGCCCCTAGGCCGACCGTACGCTATCCGCTTTCCTTCGCTCGGGAATTATCTCGAATCGAAGATGATTTATGGTTAATGTACAGCCGTACAACATAGTCTATCGTTATCCTCACACAAGTCGCATATTGGAGATATTACTCTAATAATCTATATATCGCTGCTTGGATGGAATAATAGCACAATGCAAACGGTTATTGTACAGCAGTCATTTGAAAATAAAGCAACGTATTTCTTTTCTAATATAATAAAAGTAGATTAAAATGTCAGTAGTCATGGAGTAATTTGAGCCCCATGTTTTGAATTCTAGGCCTTTTCTGATAAACTGCATTTTTAACTAGAAATTTATTAAAATATAAATATAGCGATATTTAAATAAATCCCTATTTTCCTTGGTCACGGTATCACGCGTGAATGGATGAATCGATTTTGACTAATTATTTTTGTTTGTTCAGGAGATGATTTCTTTAAAATAAAAAGAAAAATGAAAATTGCGAAGAAATAAAAAAAAAAAACAAAACAACTCTCACTATTCGAATTAAAAATTCATAGTAATGACAAAGTCTGTCCGGTAAGCTAGTACAAGATAAATCACGGATTCGTTGTTACTAGGCAGAGCTATTTCCATAAAGATGATACTCCAAAGTGATAAATACATTATCAACGAATAATAAAAATATAATGTTCAAAAAAACAATAGCTACTTAACGTAGAATTAACAAAAATCAGACCTGCCTTGAGATATAGACAATTACTTATATCATGCAAACCATATCCATTGTTTGTTGTTAAGCTAATAATTTAAAGTTAAATCATACTCATTTATAATTTAATGTAATAGCGGCAGATGTAACAAATGGTAATGACCCTAAATCAGTGCTAAACATAACTATTATCGTTCCTACGCGTTATACGCCCTAGCAATAACCATACGCAACAAACTTGTTGACTTACTATCACTTTAGGGAGTCAACACATCTATCAATACAGAGACGGACCATTGTAATGACCATTGGAAGTAATAGAAAAAGTAGGTTCGATCCGGAAGGTGCTATCGTCATAATCGTTCGTAATGTTGTTGGTTACAAAAGTTCATCGATGTCAATGTCCACTTGCCATCAATTGGGCTCCAATTCAGAAAACAACACATTTTATTGCGGTAATGCAGAAATAGATACCAACGTATCCTTTACTTTTAAAAAGTAAAGGATACGAACCTCCATAAGGTGATCTCCGTTGGGTTAAAGATAGATGAGCACAGGCGGCAGTAATCACATAACATCAAATGGACTCGGATGGTCCTATAATGGTGGTTGAATAAATATCGTAAAATTATTATTAGAGGTACACTTATACAGAACAGTAACACATGATCAATATGTATCAATATAAGCGTATTGAATAAAATCCCTGCGGATAAGTATAAGTACTCTCTAAGAGTAACTTACATTCCTTTAACTGCTCTAACACTTAACGTTCACATACAAAAAGAATTCAAAACGGAGGTGAATATAAGTGGTCGGTAGGCGTAACAATCGAACTGTGATTGCATTTTACCATACACCCACTGAGATGATATATCACCTGACGCCTTATCTTATTGCCCACCATAAATAACTGTCAGCGACAAATATAGTTGCCAATAAAACAAACGTTTAGTAGACGAATGAAACAGAAGTTTTGTCTGGTTATTTGTTTCATCGTTTTAGCTTACATTCATTTAGTAAATTATTAATGCAAACTTGTAAAATTATTATTTTTATCTATTAGTGCTTCCGTTGTACGTTATTAGGACCTCCTCTGCAAACTTCATGGCCGTATATGGGGAGCACAGTGAATCAAAATCCCCCAGAACCAAGGGGTGTAGAAAAAAACCTTAATGTTCCTTTGATCCATATTGTTTTCCTCAACCAATTTACTACCTGTCCGCGCTACGTTTGCCGGTTAAAGGAATGCAGCTCCCCTCTCGCCGCATCTCTCAGTCGCCCTAAAATGTGCTAAAAGTATCGAAGGCAACGTAATCGCCGTAAACGCGAGAAATTATTACTAATAATGATGCAACTTAATGTTGCTCAGTTTTCGCGATATTTATTTGTTTTATTTTTTGTAGAACTATGGGCAAAGAAAAGACTTATGAAGTGATTGTCGTTATATGGAGTTAAAGATTATGACGATGAAAAAAACTATTCATTCATAATACCGTAATGTGTGAAAAAAGGTATTTCATTTCATTAATTTTTATAATAAAAGTGTATTTAATCCGTAACAACAAATAAATTTTTCAAATTTGTTGTTTTTTTTTGACATGTTTGACGTCTCGTCAACAGCGGCAGACTTAGAGCGAACGGGTAGTAGAAGTCATAAATACTCATTTATTATATATACTCATTTACTATATATACTCATAGTTAAGACTTAAGAGACCTTCACTTTTCACTCTTCACTCACCCCTAAACAAATCTACAGCTACGCGAACGGCAAAGCTCACGCTGTGCATATTTCATATTGGCTGTCGCAGCCTGTTAGAAATTTGTTCACGGGTGTCGCAAGGGGACGTTTGTTCTATAGACTTTATATGGAGTAGTGGATTATTTTACTAATTTTACAAAAATAATTCGGGAACGATGCAAAAACCGCATGTGCTCCACGCGCACGCCGTCGCCGTTGCAAATTAAAGTGCTATCAAATCATTTAAAAACATTAAAAAAACCCGACTGCTTAAAACCAAATTTTCGTTCATAATGATATATATTTAATGTTATGTGATTTTTTGTCAAAATAATCAAGTAAAAGTATTACAATATATATATTTTTAGATAGGTATATTTACTAGCTTTCATTTGATACCCATATTGTCGTAACAGTAAAAAATCGGTTCTTCTCCCCCTTTTTTCCTCTATTTCCAAGCGCATTTTTTTTAAATTACATAGCCTATGTCACTTTGCAAACTGAGACGATTTTAATGATATGTCGCAATCCGTTAAGCCGTTTGGGCTGGAGAATGTGTCAAAAAAATAGACATACAAACATACATACATACATACGCTCGAAAAACATTACCCTCCTTCTGACGCGGTCGGGTAAAAAATACGTGAGGATTAGATAACCTCCTTCTCTTGGGAAGTCGGTTGATAAAACGCAAAGCTTTTCGTCCCTGACATTAAGCCTTGGGTAAGTGCGATGTTTTATGTATTCAGCCAGCACTGCATCGGTCAGGGTCAAGGATATATTAACGAAGATTAAACTTGAAACATCTTCAAACTCAAACAAAGCACAAAGCGGGTCCAAGTGGGTCACCGTGCAACGAGTTCTCACGCAAATAACTGGATGTTAACAGTATATTATATTTAGTACTTATCGTACTAAAGCAATATTATACTGCCATACATGTTGCCTACTTAACATCAAAACAATAAACAAATGTTTTTGTATTTATATAACTTCCGTTATTTTTATTATTACCATACATAGCATATACCAGAGACATATTACTTTTAAGTTTAAAAGAAAACTGGTAGAAATCATGTCTCTATTAATGTATTTCCGAGCAAGATGGGAAACTTAAAAAAAATATTACACAAGGGGGTTCGGTATAAATCATACCGTCATAAATTTCGTATACCATAACTCTAAAACGGTTCAATAAATAAATAGTATCATTCAAACGTAACGCTTTAGCGTAACCGGTCCCGTTACATAAATGTTTAGACCAATACATCCCCTTCCCTCATTAGGTGCCAAAAGTCCATATCCCCGAAAACTAAATAGCAATACACACATTAATGATTTATTTTAATTACCAAGACATGCTTATTAATTCCCACATCAAGTTAAATCAACCAACACTATTCGAGAGCATCACCAGACGTTCTATTTAGAGGAAGTGATTAAAGTTGTTTTATGAGCGAATCCGATCGTGCCATGAATGAAATCCGATCGAAAATAGAATGATTTACATATACGGAAGATATAAAACAGACTTGATGTCGGACTGGGAGAGTATCCAGATCAACTCAACGATTTTGGCGCCGTCTTACGACATTAATCGTAATAATTGTAATGTTGTGACATCATTTATACTTTGTTTTGTTGACACAGGCTTTCAGAACTAATTACGCTGAGTATATGATAAAAGCGAAGATAACCATATAACCAAAAGCAAAATACAAAATATATTTCTTATTTTATTACTGAAATTATGGCTTTATAAATAAAAAGAAAATGTATGTATAGATTCTAAAGAATGTTATTGTACAGTATAAAATTGTTTAAGAAAAGTGATTAAAACACCATGATTTTCAGCAGACTGAAGTAGCAAACGGATGTGCAAACCCCTGTTCTATATGAAATTGCTTACATAAGTCCATGGGTCGCATTAAGCACTTACCATCAGGTGGACTACATGATGTTTTCATTTAGCGTACGCCTCTGATCTTAGGTTACACGACTGAAGTTAAGCACTACGTAAGCTGGTCAAACCCTATAGAATTTTCTACAACCATGTAACAGTTGTTAACAAAATCTTTACGTGCCTAACAAATTTTGATAAACTGCAGGAAATTCTAAAATCCAGTTACGCGGAAGACATAAAACAGATGTTTGTCCCAAAGTAATCCAGTAACTGTCACGCGGTTGGCGCCACAATAAATATAAAAGTAGAAGCCAACAGTGTAGATTATATTTACATCTTCGTACTCAAATCGATCATAATAGTTATGTGTTATGGATAAAATAATTACGACTCAAATGTATCAGGATGTTTTACCACCAAAGATGTTCTTTGTAGCTAAGTGATATGCAATGTCAAAGCGAAATTAGACAATTAGTTAGTGTTATGAATAAACTGATCAGTAATTATATGCATAAAGGTGTTTTCCAGTCATATAGCTAAGTGCTACGATGTCGAAGCGACATTAAGCAAAGTGGCTAAAATGTGGCATGTACCTATTCGTAAATTCCATAGCTACACCTGCCATGATCTTTAAATAGATCGTTTCCATATCTCCCTATAAAAAGCAAAATTATTGAACTCATTTCCACTAGAGCTAGACGGATAACATATAAAAAATGGGTTTTAATAAGTCTATAGATTTTATTTTAAAATGACAGACAAACTTTAATTTCATTTAAATATCGATTACTTAAGACTCGTTATGTCAACGTTCCATCTCAAACTCTAAATCTTTATATTAAATTTTATGTCATGTTTAACAGTCTTATACGGGATCATGACTTACGCTTAAAAGTTATAACGGGCTTATAAAATATAAATGGAATTGTTCTACTTTCAGAAAACCATAAAACAACGCTATATGCTTCACCTGATTCAGTATCACCGTATCGGTCTAAACCAGAACACGACTATCATTAAATTTATTCGTTACGGTAATCGCATGACTCATGAGATTTTGGGTTCTTACTTCATATTTTTGATTGATGCTTTTTATGTCAAAGACCCATTTTTAGTTCACATATTCGGTAAAAAAATCTGCTTACATTTATAGAACTAAGTAGCAACCGAGCAGGCATTCCATTTGATGCTAAGTGGTTGCTGCCGCCCAAGGACGTCTGTTATAACCTCAGATAAGATAAGTCTTAGCTGCGATTGGCCAAAGGTGCCTTATTATCTCTGAGGACAATGTTCATTACCCGTTCGCGCTAAATTTGCCGCTGTCGACGTGACATCAAACATGTAGTAGCGGCAGCAACAAAAACAAGTTTGAAAAATATATATTAATTTGTTGTTACGAATAATCATATTATAAAAATCAATGAAATTATATACCTTTTTTCACACATTACGGTATTATGAATGAACAGGTTTTATTTTTCATTTAAAAAAAACGTTTTGATTTTTAACTCCATGTAACGAAAATCACTTCGTAAAATCTTTTCTTTACCCATAGTTCTAATACGATAAATATAACAAACAAATATCACGAAAACTGAACAATATTAAATTGCAGCATAAGTAATAATTTCACGCGTTTACGGCGATTACGTTGCCTTCGTTACTTTTAGCATATTTTAGGGCGACTGAGCGGTGCGGTGAGAGGGGAGGCTCATTGATTTGACCGGCAAACTTAGCGCGGAAAGGTAGTACCACATATCTCAACACTGTAGTTATCAGGTAGTAATAGGCGTAGCGGTAGTGCCTCTGGAATCTACCCACCAGATTAACTACATTACCTTTTCATATTCGAGAAATTGAAAATGGTAACGTATTACGAAACCAAAGATTAATAAACCGATGCAGTTCCGATGCAAACGATTGAAACGTTCTCACATAGTTCTAACGCTAGACATTTCGTAATGGTGGTAAAAGGTACCTTACTTATGTGTTCGAATATGAAGTAACACACTACTTCCTTGAAACTTGATACAATTGTAACGTCAATCTAAATTTCCTTTGGCGTTTGACTGACAATCGCGTTTAGGAAAATTAATTGCCTATAGTCGATATAGTGTAGGGCTGATTCACTTAAATGTAATTAAATATACCTACGTTTTTAGTATCAGATTTAAGTAGCAAAAAATGTGTGGTTACTCTGATATGGTTATAGTCACCCATGGACATCTCTTACTTAGCTGAATCCAATCACACACCAATTACCAATCCAGAGAAGTAAGATTGTCGCTTCATATGTAAGCTACAATCATCTACACCTTTCCAAAGAAGCACAAGAACTGTTCCACGCCAGAAATCTACGCTAAAGTTATGAAGTAGTTTTGTTTGTTTGGTCGAACGCGCTAATCTCAGGAACTACTGGTTCGAATTAAAAAAATAATTTTATGTTGGCTATATAATATCACTCTATGATTGTTTGTTTTTAACATATTGTTCTCTAATAAACGCGGGTGAAACTGCATGGCACAGCTAGTATATAATAATACCACCCCTTCAGGCAGTACTATTATATTTCTATTTTTTTATCCATTATTATTGTAGATTGAATTGGTTTTATTACGTAATCATTACTAACAATATAATTATATAACATATTAATTAATTTATTATAAACGTTACATTTAATGTCGTCTTTATTTGAAAAGCAAGGTTTAACACAGATGTCATATAACAAGTTGGAAACTGGAAACAATTAGGCCGTACCTAAACTTAATTTGAATAGATAACGGGACTTGGAAATCTATATCTTTAGGATCCTTGATTTACAAAGGCAGCATCGTCGACTGCAACAAAACCTACCACAATACTATCTCATCCAACCGTCTATCCAACACCCTTTCGGGGTCCTCCGCAGACATTAGCCTCCCCGAAATGCCACCACTCCAACTAGCCCTGTATCTACTGTATTCAACGGTTTCTCACTGTCTGCTTTAGGTAATAGGTCCACCTGGTCGGTTGGCGACCTGTGCTCTTTTGCCTATACGTGGTCGCCACTCCAAAGCCCTTTTCAACTAACCACACTATGCGACGACCCATAAATGTCCAAAAGAAGTGTATCTATAGCAATGGGACATGTCCTTACTTCAAGCTTGACCAACTTGCAAGGAATTTATAGATTCCTTTGACAACCCTATTTAATCCCTTCACGGCATCAAACTGTGAAATTCGATTAGTCCATTGCAAATGCGACGTAATAATTATTATTGGATAATTTATTGATAGGTATGAATACATGTTCTGATTTTAACTGTCATTAATATTATATTATTATGGGTCCTGTACTATTACCGTTCACTGCTTAACGATTAAGGAAATATGTCATTTTATAACCCTTCTCATTGAAAATATAGAATACTTGCCGTAAAATAAATTTGTGGCGCCAGTGACAACTGACATGCATCTTATCTGTATCTGTATATAAAATTTGTGTCAGCTCACACTTATTTGCTTGAGTTTCCTCATTAGTTAAAACAAAAAATAAGCAACTAAGTACAACAGTAAACCTATAGTGTATACAGTAATAAAATATTATATACTAAAAAAATGTAATGTGGTCCCGTTGTGGATAAAAATATATGGAAGTCCTAACGAAGCTGATAACAGGCCAAAGAAGATAGAAGTTCTATTCTCTTTTATTTACCACCACTTCGCATAAGTTGTGTAGAATGAACTTATGCCACCAGCCTACAAAAATAGTTTCTCAAAACCATAAACACTCCATTCAAAAGCTTAATAAAGCAAAAGTATTCTTACGACGAGACAGACAGAAATACAGTCAGTAGCTGTCAGTCCATTAGTTAGTGTATAAAATTCTCTAACCCAATTTTTCACAGCGGAATGCTGAAACGCCTAATTTATGGCCACCAATTAGTGGTCGCTTCCGCGTTGAAACTGTGATATCTCTTGTCGAATTAATGAAATAAAACGAACTGTCGTGGCTTCACGCTTCCTTTGACCAGTAAAATGTTTCTTTTAGGTAAATAAAGCAGGAGACCCTTTTTAATTTTAAATTTGTTTGACTTGAACTGCACGAAATGTGTCTAAAATAATCTCATCTGCCCGTACAGGTGAACGAGCTTCCCATGTACGAAAATAAATTGGACGATAAAAAGTGTACATAGTACCCATGTCACACGATTAGCTATGAGTATAAAAATACTTATTTGCTTGACTTGCTGGTATTTAGTAAATTAATTATGAAAACTTTCTTCATGCTCGTGTTAGTGCTTTATGGAACTTATGGATATAAACTGTGGTTTGATAATGTACATTGTTGTATCAGTCATTAATGAAGATTTATTTAGACTTTAATTTATATTTTGGTTTAAAAAACATAACGCCATTGTAAGAACTTATACGTTACTTATAATATTTGATTTGTTCACATAATGCTCGCAATTTACCAAACAAATTGTAAATTGAAAGAAATTATCACTAGTATCAATTTTATCTACAAAACAAAATTTGACAAGTAAAATCGGTATCATAGTGCGGTCACTATGATACCGAATTTTTATACGGTTATAAAAATTCTGTCTACGATAGCAACGATGACTTTCAAATTACTGTTTGTAATCATTTTCATATCTGACAGCGACGCGGCTTCGAAAGTGACAGTACGTTAGTAAATACGACACATCATTTACCAACTTACTATCATCATTGTTAAGAGAAACATTAATCTCTATGAACAATGTTCTAAGCAACAAAATAGAAAATTAGTTACATCGATAGACGCAAAACTATGATTGTCCAAGTTTCTTTAAGATTTTGACTGACAATGATACTAATACGGATACACGATACTTTGTAGCCAGCAAAGAAAGTTGTGTGATCATTGAAATCACAACATCGGTAATTGAATCTTGATGTCCATTTCTATATTATCCACTTGATATGAAACTCAAAATATTACTATTTCACTGATTCTGTTAGAAAATATTCAGGATTAGTATTGTGTTTATTTTATAGTCTAGTGAAACGAAAGCTGAGTTCTAAGTGGTAGAATGATTCCTATTACTTTTTATTATACTAAATACAAGTAGCAAGCGCAGCAAGCTATCTGACAAGTGGCCACAACCTTCCATGGACGTCTGAATTTAACCACATGTAGTATAAAGATTTTAACAAAGATAGACGACAGTTACATTGCTATTTGCTACTCCTGCGAACTACGCTGGAACGCCTCGTATAAGTGATTTTTCCTCACCACACGCTTTAAAACGAACAACTTTCAAATTCGAAAAGAGAACTGCAATGCTTAGCTATTGCTGTACTTAAATTTAAAGAGAATTCTTAATAAAACGACCTTTCAGTCCGTGTAATTTCCATTCCTCCAAGTGCCGTAACTCATTGTCACCTGTTTATCAACTACACAGTATTATCACCTCGTAAAATACATCGTTCGACCAATCGACACTAAATGCTGGCTAATTTAACCAAACTTTTATAGGCAATGAAGTTGACTCTACGATTTTATTTAATGTTTAAGAAGAAAGCATTTTTGAATTTAAATGACTAAGTTAGTAGATTTACGAGACAAGAAGTGTTTAGAGATATTAAAAGTTTAAACTCTTAATTAACTCCTACTTATTTTCTGAATTGATTTTAATAAGTAAAATTAATCTATGGTATAAAAAGGATATAATTACATTTAATATTAATTTGATCAG